>JAOCPS010616154.1:0-10980 GCA_025505425.1 Graphium colonna | reverse complement strand
ACAAGTGACACCAGGACATCAAACACCTCAGTCCTACCCGTGACCATGAACGCTGTAAAGGGTTCGAAACGTCGGGTCATAAAATTTGAAAATAAACCGTGATAAAATCCGTAAAGTTGTATTATTTAAAAAACGTCTAATATCCGCGTAAGTCTCAAAAACATAATTATCACTTAATTGATAATTATTAGAGCAATAATAGTCATTAATTCGCACACTCAACTATGTAATTTTCCACTGTTATATGCAAGAGCGTAACAATAGCACATGTCCGTCTGCCACAGCGTCCTGTGAGCCAGAGAGAAAGATATAAGAACAGAATTCCGTATTTGGCCAGATTAGCGTTTTGTAAAGCTGTAAGCGGAGAGTCGACTGGAAATACTGCCTCGCTCTGCTGAGGATACCAAGTGTTTTGGACGCCAACTTGGCTCTATTTTCCAAGCGACCGTGGAATTTTACGTCACTCGATATCTCGACACCAAGAAGTGTTTTCAAAGTGAAGAGACGCGACAAAAGGTTTAAGGTCGAGGTGCTTACCCGGTTCGAAACGTGTCCTCGGCAGCAGCAAAAACTTTTGCTGGTTCTACTATCGTAAACTCCTTTGTAGTTGTGTAAATTCAGTGGACTACCAGGTCTAAGGACACTTTTAATTTTACGTACATTTTTGGTTCACCACCAAGATTCTTTGTTAAACTTTTTATTAGCTTTTGTACGACCAAAAATATTTATATACTACCGTGAAGATGAATTCACGGTAGTAAATAAATATTCACAGTTCCACTTTTAAACTTTAAACGTCATAAGTCTATAGCTTATGCGGTTTATCTCTGAGATATGATCGACATGATCATTGGCGATAATAATACTCACGCCATTTCGCCCACCTATACATAAGACCCTTTATACAATAATTTATATCCTTGGCCGATATCTCGCGCCTTAGCTCCTGTCCGAGTGTTCACACAATGTCAATCTTTCTACATTTAAAAAGATATGGCGTCTTTCCAGTTAGTGATCCTACGTTGAAAGTAGCAAAGCGGATCTTCAAATCACGTACAGCGACTAACGTCTATAGTCGAGCCCGTCTTTGACTTGGTAGCCCTAATATACTTTTCGCAGAGGTAGGGCGGTGTTTCTGTGCGTTGTTTCGCGGCTACGCCCTATCCGTTATCCTCATTGAAAATTGTAACCTGTCCGTGAATAACACCTTAATGTTGGCATTTGGTTTATTACTACTATTTTTCTAATCACCATCTGACGTAATCTGATTTCTCAGAACAGAAAAACCCAGGACGCAGATTGTCCGTTAACGTAAACTACGTATAGACTACGAAACATTAAGACACTTACAGAAAAAAACGGGGTGATGCTATTCGAACCCGACATGGGGATTTACTGCCTGTATATCGATGCCCTATATATCTAGACTGTTCAACCTACCTTTATAGTCCAAGGGGATGTTGGATGAGGCGGGGTGTTCTTACGATAGGCGTTGTGCTCCACACAAAGGCAGAGCGAGATGAGCAGCGGCATAACCTTTGCGTCACCCATATCTGCCCGAACTGAGCAAGCTGTATGTCGATGCGCTACACATTTAGATAGTGGAAATTACCCTTACAGTGTGAGGGGGTGGTGCAGAGGTGACCTCGTTGTAGGTGCTATGCCGCATGCCCAAGTTTAAGTACTATCTATAATACATTCTAAACAATCTGCCAATATAAGTATTCATAGATAATTATTAATAATTATATCATTGTTAAGTAACAATTAAGCCAGTTTTAAAATGTTAAGATAACGGGAATAAATCGGAAAATTTCCTTGCGTAAGATGAATACCGTGAAAAGGCCTCCATCACACTCGCTATAAGATAATTTTGTATTATTTTCGTATCCTGGTTTAGAATATACAGATTGTGTCGAGTTAACAGGAAATGTATTTTTTTTGCATCTGAACGTGCTTGAATACTAATTTCTGATGTCGTATCAATTAAATTAATGAAAGCTTCTAAAATAGATGTTTGATCATCATCAGATCTTGTCAGAAGCATCCTTAGCACACAGAGAATAAACAGGACATTATCAAAAAAATTATCGAAATTTGCTTAAACTGGAAAATATAACCTAATTTCAACCAAAAGCTCTGAACAAAAGAATTGTTTATAAAATTTTATGCACATGACAAATTGACACTATAAAGTGGCAAAATAGAAAGCGAATACAAAAATATGCAAGATAATTTTATGTTCACTATACAACTAAAATTAATGAATTAAATTTATATAATTAACGAATTTCATGTTATACATAATGAAAAAATCGATGTGTAAAAACAATTTATGAACAAAAAACTATTTCTTTTTAAATGTTTGTCTGTCCGTCTATCTTTTTGTCTGTGTCTGTCTGTTAAGGTCGGTAAATCTCCAAACTGTTGAACTAATTTTAAAAATGTTTTGACAGATAATTGGGTAACTTAGGTTACAATTGTTTAAAACTAGGGTTATTTGTGGTACACGATCGAATTATAGTGGATGGAACCACAGATATACTTATATATAAAATAAACAAAATCCTAATAATAAAATAAATATTACTCTATTGTGATATTATTTGATATAAAGAAATTTTTAAAGGTTATGTTTGCATTTAATTAAACCTAAGCATATGTTAAATTCACAAAGCGTATGTTAAATTTAAAATGTAATAGTTTTCCAATGTTTATTAGTGTATTTATTAACAAAGACAAGAGAGTAATAAAATTTATTCAATAAGTTTTAAACGTTACTTATCTGTACGAAATTATTTTAAATCCTTCTGTCCGGTAAAATAATCTGTGGCGTCTTATGTGAAAATGACGATAATATTTTGATATTTTGTGTCAATGAAGGAAGTGCAATTTTGTATTTACATTTTTATTGTTTACAAAAATAAACCTATACTACTAAGCAATGTGGTAATTGTATACATATGTTATTTAATTTATTTTTTAACTTTTAATTTAGTTGTGAGGAACAGGATGTCCATAACAAAGTCTGTTTGTTGTTAAGTGAAAACCTTCACTCTCTAAGAATCCACCTTAGTATGAATATAGATTAAAAAAAGGTAAGACTAAGCTTGGCGTAGTTGCTCAGCTTTTGGCTTTAGCGTTGCGGGTTGTGGGTTCGATTCCCAACCGGAACAGTTATTTGTGCGGCTTACATATAATTTTTTGTGTCTGGGTGCTTGTATGATTGGAATTTATGTCTGTAAATCGCTCTAGCATCACAGTCTATAGACCTTATAGTTAAGGTAGAAGAAGGAAATGAGAACATATCCACGATTGGGAGAAGAAGGGAAGAAGACGGGTTCTCACAGACGTCATTATAACTAGCTTTTTGTTCGAACGATAATCTCATAATCAGGCAGACCAATAACACGTCAAAAGTTATTTGTAAAATGTTGTTGTCAACTTTTCAATATTAAACTGTAGGTATTATTTTATGTGAAAAAAAAAAGATAAAACGCTTGTCGAACTTACGTCTCTATTTAGAGGTGCACTATACTGGTATATTAAGCTAACCATATTTGTATCAGACTCATTTGCTATTTCAGCTTCGTATTATGCAACATGGTCAAAATGCTCTTTCTTTGCATACCACTCATCGTCTCTGTCATCATAGGATTGGTGATATACAATGCGATAACAGGAGATCTCAAAATTCCTGGTGTGAAATCCAAGACTTCATAATTCCACAACAATGTGTTGTTCATATGAATGTAATCCGTGGTAAGTGCTATTCCCCCATGGTTTAGTCCACCTTGTCATTATCTACTCAGCTTCCAAGGATCATAGGTTAATGTTACATAGTCAAGTGTCAAGAATTAATCTATTATAATATACAACAAAGCTTTTTGACTGTTATTTTCCGAGGTAAGCCCCTGTGTATGAATTTAGCTTTATTATATTAGTAAAAAATAGAACGCTTTTATCTATTGCTTTGAATTCATACTATAGTATTCATACCATTCAAAAAGCTATTATATTATAATAAATTAATATAATCAGCTTGTACGTGTTGGTACTTATATACCGAAAAAGAGAAGAAGACGATGAAATAAGGTATTAAGTTCCTTTTCAAATTTCAGTTACGGTAGCCAATCTTACAGAGATCAGCCAACTACGCCGAAGATATTATAGCGCACAGGTATACGCACAGACACAATTGCACATATTGATATTAAACCTCTTAAATGATTAGAGAAGCAAGAGGATCTATCTTTTATCACGGTGCTAATCTAACTAAGGAACAACAACATGTAGTCAATCTTCTAGCAGGGTTTGAATTTATGACCTTCGGTTTGTAAACCTCGGGGTGTTTGTTATTTTGTATTCGTTTCAATTTTTTTAACATGTTTCTAATTTATTGTTTCCAGGTTATGTTAATTTCGTAATTGGTAGCTTGGCGAATACAGTGAATACACCATCAGTTCCTCATTTTATTATTTTAGAAAAGTATACACTGGTAAAAATATAATGTATGCAGTATATACAAGTGTATATTTTTATTGTTTGTTATATGCTACATTGATACTTTTCGATGCACCATGTCAATTTTGGCGTGAAAAATAAAATCACAATAACGAATTTGGTTTTTATTTCCTTACTATAAAAATAACATTTACACAATGACTAAACCTGAATATATTATAGTCAAAATCAAATTAAAAAAATCAATCAAAAAAAATTTAAATCTGTGAAGTCTCGCAAAGTCAAGGATTTTCATAGTCTGCCTGTCAAAAGATTCAATAAACTTCTTCGAAATATACATTTACGTGTATCAGTGTCGGTAGCAAAAGATTTTGAAAGCAATCAGAGCCGATTTAAATTCAATGTTTATAAATTTTATATAAAAAGCTGGTTTTATCTATTTTATAATAGAGCGTACACTTAGAAATAATTAACTGTAAATACTGGGTATTTAATAAGCTTTACCTCCATAAAAACTGTTTCTTTTATGGTGGTAGAGTGAGCGTTCGACCAAAGGGGTACCACCACCTCACATACAAGGGTTGTCGTATATTAATTTTACCCATTGTACCGATAGATATTCAACTTTAAGATGGCAACGTAGCAACGCTTCAGAGGCTAACAGTCTACTTGCATGTCAACTTATAAAAAATGTTTTTTTTTAATCTTAAGTGTTTGTATATGTATAATTTTTGTATGTAAAAGTTCTACCTCCACTCCTAAATTTGGTGGGAGGGTTCTGGATTTTCAAGTATAACCTTATATATCTCGCCCGCGGGTAAGGCTGTAGCAACTTCCAGCTTAAGCTGCGTTGGATATAAATAATACATACGAAGATAAATATTGAACTGTGATAAATAATTGTGTATAAAATAATAATCTTTGTCAATGTAAGTATGTGAGTCTAAATACTATGTATGTGCTCCCGTGGGGATTCAAATGATTGGTACTGATTAGACATAATAGATGGCGCTGTTCTTAGTTGCTGAAATTTAAAAGTGATGTACAAACTGTTTACATCTAACGTGTGGATAGGTTTGTGCACACCCTACCGACCTTCTTATCGGATCTTTCATTTAGATTTAGATACAATGGCTTTCTCTTCATTTAAAGCGCCCTTAAGCCTCTATTTTTTGGTTTCTTATTTTCTTAGGAGGAGAAGTAGTCCATTTGTGGTTGACTTATATTTATTACCCTTATTCTCACACCACTTTATTACTTTCAGTGTTCCCACTGGAAGTTTGATCGCTTAGCAAAGGAGTGAGATTGCGTCGCACTGAAAGTTTGATCGATTAGCAAAGGAATGAGATTGCGTCATAAATCTACTGAGGTTATAATTTATCAAATATAGCTGAACCAATTCCATTATTTCTTAGATTTGGTATTATGATTGTACATCAATACACTTTTTAAAAGCTACTAACCCGAAACTCTTATGATAGTCTGGCACAGAGAAGAAAATAAATCTGACACGCAAACCCGTCTAGTGATATACATTTTAACAAATAAACTGTGAGCTTCTAATTCTGCTAGCAATAAGGTCATGGTCAATTATATAAAACAATATACAAATCGTTTGTGTAACGCATTGCCATTAATATGCCTGCTAACTGGGTAGTTGGTGCAGAGTAGGGTAAGACATTAATACGGGTATTTTGCTGTATACCTTCTTACCAGTATTCTAGAGTAACTCGAAGACATTTAAAATACAGGAATTTAAATAAACATCCTGTTTGGAATTCTGAAGGTGAGATTCTAAAGTAATTCCAACGGGTAGAGGTCTACAAAAATTCGCTGCGGATGGTTGTAAGCCAATGAAATGGAGCATAATCGCTATCTTTAAACTTCACCTTCTTTCTCTGCTATCAGGTGTGTTTTAAATTTGGATCTGTATAAAACAGAAAAGCACCGTTAAACATGATTGATACTTAGCCAGTTCTCAAGGGTGCTCAAATTTCGCAACAATTAACAAGCGACTTCAGATCTGTTGAAGAAATGGTGAGCAAAATTAATAAGTAAATTAAAATTAATAAGTAATATACAGCAAAATTAATAAGTAATTTACATGTAAATTTCGTGGCTGACAGTGAAATTAAGGACGTAGGTATTTTGATTGACTACTTAGGAAGAAAATCCCAAGAAATGTGTGCTACTGCGTACAATTCTACAGGAATTTTGACACAGATGAAATACCAGTTCAAGAATGGACTTCAAAATTCTTAAGTCGTATCAGCGGTTAATACAGTATGATTGTGTTTTACACGCGGATATTTAAAATATGATGAATTTGAAGATCATTTCTAGGATTTAAATTAATTAAAGTTTTAATGATGTAAACATTAATTTCTTAATAAATCAAGATGCAATTTCGAACAAAATCTACAATTAAAACAGTCCCAAAAGGAAAAAATCGGCCTCCTCGGAAAAAGTAATGCGTAGTCCTACATAAAAAAACGAAAAATATACACGTTGAATTGAGAATCTCCTCGTTTTTCATCGGTTAAAAAATGTGATAGTTTACTAAGACAAAGGTTCTCGCGATGTTAGTATTTTTGAATTAACATATTTTGTTGGTGTTTTTTTTTTATTTTTATAGCAAAACAATATTTGTAGGGGGTGTATAAATAAGTTACCTATAGTCGTTTAAAAAAGTTAAAAAGTAAGCATAAAGTATAAGTTAGCCTTTGTGTTGAATCATTATCCTCTCGTAAAATGTGTATTAAAGCAAAGAAAACAAATTTATTCCTTTAAATTAATCATTGACATAAATACCAGTTAAAATGCACTATCTGCTTATGAATACAGTAATTTTGCTTTTAATAGGAAAAAAAGTGGTGAGCAACCAGACAAGCCTTAAGATTAACAATAACCATAAGCAATACAATTCGTGGGAGTCGTGAGTAGTCGCGACGGCAACACGCGGTATTTGTGTGTGCGAATAGTTTAGTTCTTAAAAATATAAAGTAAAGCATTAGCTACCATTTTTAAATGTGCTAAACGTGCTATAACTTACCAGTATATATTCTGTTAACACAATTTCCTTAAAACCTAACAACTATTATATCTTTTTACACAATTGATATTCAACTGTCAAACAGCATTATCGAACTCGAAAAAATGTTCGAATCAAAAATGTGTGAATATGATAATAAGCTGCTTAAAGCTGCTGGTGGTGCCAGCACTGTTCATCCTGACCTTTCGACATTATCACGTGAGTTTGCTGAATTCAAATTATTTGTATGGAAGACACTCTCTATGTTGAAGTCTCAGATTGAGTTGCTATCCTTTGGAATAGACAAGCATGAAACAGTCATGAGAAGGAAAGTTCTCCTTTTTCATGGGATAAATGAATCCCCTCGCGAGAATTTGCATGATGTCATTTTTAAAGTGATTAGTGACAAATTAAAAATGGCTGATATAAATAAAGATGATCTGAAGGTCTGCTATAGGTTGGGTTCAGTAAATCAAGCAAAGACGCGTCCTGTGCTTGTGAGATTTTATAATACCGAACAAAGGCACCTTGTCTGGGATAACAAAAGTAGTCTTAAAGGCAGCGGCATAACAATTTCGGAGTTTTTAACGAAAACTAGACACCGTGTATTTACAACTGCTCGCACTCACTTCGGAATAAAACAATGTTGGACAAACGAAGGAAAAATAGTTATTGTGCTTCCAAACAAATCACGGCGTAAGGTGGAATCGATGGCTGATCTTAACCTGCTAATGGCTCAATTTCCAAGTGTCTCCGCTAATGATGATGGTTCTCAAAGCCTGGAAAATCCTAACACGTCATCCATTAATACTGCAAAAGGTCCAAAGAAAGCGCGCACTCGCAAATAATCATTTAAGTCAATGTTTTTAAACACTGTGACTAATTATTTGTAGTATAGTTAAAACAGAAATCTGTCGGTACTGCGAAATATTTTCTTTTGCAAACATCAATTAAATTTTGTTTTTTTTTCTCTTGAATGTAGGTAGTCATACATAGTTTTTATAATTTTCACAGATAATTAACATTTCTACTACTTTGATACCTAAACAAATGTCACTTTCATCAAAATACGTTCCATTTCATACTTGTATGGTTTTAAGTACATATGTAGTTCATAAATAATGTATAGTAAGAATTTTTTTTCTTTTCTTTTTATATAACCCTTTATTTATTTTCGTGGTTCGTTGTAATAATTTATTTGTTTGTTATTAAAAATTATAGTTGTTTATTCTTGTGTATAAAATTTTCACTTTTTGTGTTGAAAATAACCAGATATATTTTTTTTATGCTAGTGACTGGTGAGTCTTGGTGGTTATTGCTGTTTTTGTTAATTTTGCTTGAATTTTATTTTTTTTACCTCTTTTTTTTAATCATACAAATATAAAATAATAAGGTATATACCTTATTATTTTATATTTGTATAAGTGCATTTTGGTTTAAAACTTTGTTTTATTTTATAAATTTGTATTATTTTTGTTACTATATATTTGTATTATATCCAGATTTTTTTTTGCATAAATAAGATATTGTATATATGTTATGGAAATTTTTGATGACTTAGAAGATAGTTTCTTTTCTTGTTCTACTAACGATAGTTTCTGTAGTGTTGAATCGGAGTCACAGCCTTTTAGTTTGGACCACTATATTTCAATAGTTTTCTCTCCATTTCCGAAGAACTTCAATGTAGCACATATCAATGCTCAGAGTATTCCTTGTCACTATTCTGATATTTTATCATCATTTAGTGGCGTCAACGTCGATGCCCTTATGATCTCTGAGACTTTTCTTAAACCTTCACTTCTATCTACTCAATATACGCTACCAGGGTTTGTCTTAATTAGGAATGATAGAACTGGCAAAGGTGGAGGAGGCGTTGCCATATATCTTCGATCTGGGATATCTCACAAAATTATCACTACATCCCCACAGGCGTACTCTGAATCTGTTGAATTTATTGCTTTAGAAATTACAACTCGTTATGCCAAGATTCTGCTTATTGTATTGTATTGTCCAAACCTTCATATTAATTACTTTGATTCCTTTGAAAAACTTCTCGCTGATAATCGTCCAGTATATGAACATATCATTTTAATGGGTGATTTTAACACCTGTTTATTAAAAAACAATAACCGTGCCATGAAACTGAAATCTATAGTGTCCTCGTTTAATTTAAATATACTTCCTCTTTCTACTACTCATCATGCACCACACTGTTCCCCTTCTTTACTTGATTTAATGATTGTTTCCTCCTCTGATAAAGTTGCTGTACATGGACAGTTAAATGCACCTTTTTCATACCATGATCTAATTTACCTATCATATAATCTTCGTTCTCCTAAGCGTATAATTCAGTTGAAGCGTCTTAGAAACTTTAAAAACATAGACATAGAGGCACTACAACAAGACGCAAATAATATAGACTGGGCTCCTATCGTAGATTGTTTTGAGATGAATAATAAGGTTAATGAATTTAATCGTATACTGCTAAATTTATACGATAAACATGCACCAATAAAAGCTGTAAAAGTAAAGCATCAACCTGCACCTTGGATTACTAATGTGATTAAAGAGTTAATGGCTCAAAGGGATAAAGCAAAGCGTAGATACAAACGTTTTCCCCTAGAACGTAACCTGCTAAGATATAAATTCTTACGCAACCGGTGCAATCGTATATGCAGAGATGCTAAAAGACGTTATTTTCATAACTCCCTTCTAAACTGCGATTCGTCTAGAGCATGGAACTTCCTCAGGACAGTCGGTATAGGTAAATGTAAAGAAAATCCAAGCTGCGATATTGATTTGTCTGTTCTTAATAAACATTTCTCCTCATCGCAATCAATACTACCTCCCCATGTTAAAGCTGATACGTTATCTAAACTTTTTTCTACACGTAGGTCGCATATTCCCTCTTTTTCCATTGTTGAAGTTACAGAAGACGATGTCAAAAAGTCAATCAATTCAATAACATCAACTGCAACAGGCAATGATGAAATATGTTCAAAAATGATTAAACTGATTTTACCATCTATTCTTTCTATACTCACACACATTTTTAATTATTCATTTCAGTCCTGTGTTTTTCCTTCTTCTTGGAAATTAGCGCATATAATTCCTTTACCTAAAGTTTCGAATCCTTCCCTACCGTCTCACTTTCGACCAATTTCAATCTTGCCTTTTCTTTCGAAAGTACTAGAGCATCTAGTGCATAGGCAACTTATGAATTTTTGCATTTGTAATGATGTCTTGTCTCACTATCAATCTGGTTTTCGCCCAGGGCATAGTACAGTAACTGCACTTCTTAATATAACAGATGATATACGCCTGGCTATGGAGCAAAAATCGTTTACTGTTCTAGTTCTGCTCGACTTCAGCAATGCCTTTAACAGTGTGGACTTTGACATACTTCTAGGTATTCTTCGCTCAATAAATATTTCCTCTTCTTCTATTGACTGGTTTGATTCATATCTTCGTGGTCGCTCTCAATG
>JAOCPS010616044.1:0-10981 GCA_025505425.1 Graphium colonna | reverse complement strand
ATTTCGCGGAGAATACTTCGAAAAGCAATAAATACATTTTTAAATAGTAATGTTGTGTCATATCCTTGATTCTCAAATTTTTCAGTCCCGCCCTCGTATGGCCTCCTTCTTCTTTTTTAAGGTGGTTAAAAAAAACATGCATGAAATGTTACTTACGTAGGGTAGTCGTCAATCCGTAGGCAGACAGTATTGGTGAACAATTCACATTTGCTCTGGTCATTGAGCTGCGCTGGCTTCCTCGGCTGGAAGGGGCGTCTCCTGCCATTCGGAGACACTAAAGAAGGCTCAGCCGTGGTGCGACGGGCCACCGGAGGCAGTTTAGGCGTGTATGCGCCACGACGCATGATATTTCCTGTAAAATAGGTTAAAATATACCTATAGGATATTTGCCTTTGATGTGATTATCCCTTTGAAGATTGCATAATTTATGCACCATAAAGTTATTCTGTAATAGCATCAGTCTGTCAAATGTTTTGTGGTTTCGTAGTGATGATGAAAAGTAACCTCTTCTGTCAGTGGACTATTGCGATAAGAGACTTTTTTACCGACTTCAATAAAAGAGAATGTTCTCAAATCGGATGTTTTGTATTGGTATGTTGGCGCATTTTTCTCCAATTAATAAACTGATGATAAATGTATAATATTTTGTTTGTTTTAATGAAAATAACCGAAAAAAATATGTCTCAAAAATACACTTCTATTGCATTTGATGTCAGTTTTCTGTAATTTTGTCTGAAAATTATATTGTATAAATAAAGGTTTAATTACAAGTATTGATGATACAATATGATTCACCTGAAAGTAAAAATAATAAATATTATAAATATAAAATAATAATACGGAGACTGAGAGGTGCGACAAAGGAAGGATAAGAGATATATTTTTAAAGAGGAAGGGAAAATAGTGGCAAAAGTGGGGATAAGAAAGCCACTTCACTGTTTATTAACACAAGCTTTGTTTTTGGGATAATTATAACTCTTCAGCCAGGTAACCTGGTTGGCAAGAGACGTATATAAAATGTTTTACCGTACCACCTGGAACATCTTTTTTTAATAAAAAAAGCAGCGGAGCAGAAGCTCCCTTATTGTTGAAAAAACTCTGTTGAAATTGTTAACGCTGCCCTTATTGTTAACTCTATAGCTATATTTTAGAGCCGCTAAATATTTTTTTTAAAAGAGGGCTTTCGACCAAAAAAGTTTGGGAACCACTGACATACGCAGTGCATAACGCACTCAAATCTGAAACAATTATCTATAGGTCATACAGATAATTCTTCCGATGGGACTCCAACCCACGACCCGTGCTGCCATAGTCAACTGGTGACCAAGAATTAATTATAAATATGGTCAATGTTACCTTTCCTGTCAACGTATCTGTTGAGCGATCTTAATCTTTCAGCCACGGGCAGTTCGTGGATGGTTTGGTTGGAAGCGTCAGCCGTCAGGTCCAGTGTGGAGTTGTCTGCAAACACCATCGATCTACCCCTCACCGATAATTTCTGAGGTAGTTCTGCCTTGTCTGGCGTTGTTACATTCTGGAATGTTTGATATCTTTTTTAAATAAGACGTGTGCGCGAAATAAATAAAAAGTATTAAGAAAACATGCATATTCTTTAGAATCAATGTTGAGATTTTGATTTGTGCTTTTAGATCGCTAATTAAGGTGTTATAGATAGGTAAAGTGAGTATTTAAATTGTAATAATTCCTTAAAACTCTTAACAATATCTTCATGGTTGCAATTAACTTGTTTAAAAGAATTAGGTTCCATACATGTCAAACCTCCAATAGATAAGTTCCAATTGACAAATATTAGATTAAAAACATAGCCAAAAATGACTAAACATCATAACTTTCATCTAAGGAACAACAATAAAAATCATCCAGTGTAACCATGACCACTGAAATAAGAATATCTGACTTTAAAGAGGACATAACTATATATACATAAAACCAAATCCAAAAAATCATTTATCATTACCGGCTCTGTAGTCTAACGGTATGGGCTCTTTCTTTGTAAACAAGCGGTTGTAGGTACAAATCCCGTGGGGCAACAATAACTTGTGGTGTTGTTACTTGGTTGGGTTAGGATAATGAGGGCTAATCCCCGGTTGCCTAAAAAGAAAGATGATCCATGCGTAGGATGGGCATGCAAAAAGGTCCTACGCTTGATCTCTCCCCGGTCGTATCGGATATCCGTTCCATAGAGCTTTAATAGTTAAGGAACAAAGAGTGCACCTGTGTCTGGGCGTACATTTCTGCACTTTAATATCTCCTGCGCAGTTGGCTGATTTCTGAATATATTTACCTGATATATCTGAATAGTTTTACTACAGAGGTGGTAGAGCAAAACATCTTTCTACAGCTTTTGCTAAACTTCTAGGACTGCACTCGCCCGGGGAAGTACCACTGCCCTTTATAAAGTCGGCATAAAACAAAATATGCATGACTTTTGGGGATGCCGGATGACCATATCTACCCTTCAGTTTTCCAACTCCTATCCCTCCTAGTCCTTAATCCTAACCTACCCTTTCCAACAATCCTATTCTATCCAATTTGCCGGGTTGACAACCCACTCGCAACTATCCGGATGTTGCGTTTATCTATGGGCGACGGAATTGCTTACCATCAGGTGAAGCGCCTGCTCGTTTGTCTTCTTTTCCACAAAAAAAGAAAGCATAAGATTGATAGGAACTGATTAAATAAACGTTACACAAAATAAACTGTGTAACTCAGGACATAACCAAAATTATCTCGGTAATTGATGATATACGTGAAAGTGCAGACTTCTGAGTAGAATTTTTACGTGACATTTAAATGTCATTTTATTACTCAAATAGTGACGTAGATGAACACACCAGAATACATTTGCAATTCAAAATACTAAAATAAATGACAGAATGAAATAGATAAATGACATGCTATTAACAATTCTGGTAGTCACTACCGATTAAAAGCTGTTAAATAATGCTATACTGGTAAAAGTATAAGGTGTAGTAAATGTAAGTTTTAGTGTTTTTCTATTGATTAAGTGTTAACAATACAATTTTTATTTGCCTAGAATCTATGTTTAAGACGGAAACGGTAAGCGATGGTAAAAGTTACGGTTCATGATTTGATATCGGTTTTTCCAAGCTTCTACGAAAGTGAAAATTCCTACTGGCTTGAAATTTAATCCCACTCAGAGAAAAGCTGGCCAGAACCTTTATGGCGTTTTATAATATCAATAACTACATAACGATAATATTTTTTTCTATACAATTTAATTAGCTGCCAAGATTTTTGCATGAATCACACAAATATATTTATCAAGTACTGGCCAAACTTTTATTTAACAAATAAAAAGAACAACGTTTAAATTTTAACTACAGAGGCCATCTATAAGAGGTTAAGTATCTGCGCGAAGTATATTATAGTGTTTAAGTGAATGCGCCAACATAGATACACTTTATCTTTACTAACTCTTATATCCAGATAAAAAGAATACTCAACGGACTGGAAAAAATCGGACACAGAACATACATTTACAATTCCCTCAGGGGCATGTATCATCTTATTTTTCAGTCAATCGCATGCTTACTCTTTTACCTTAATCCACCCCAAGAAACTACAAGATAGATTGATTACAACAACAAGGGATTCGAACCTAAAATGTCCGGTTTAAAATTTAGGGCCTATCATAACTACTACAAAGCCACAGAAGCAACCAGCAAAAATAAATGAAAATAAACCGTTAATTGCCAATGTGAAAAAGCGTGCCAAAGGTTACGTCAGCAAAAACTATTATACGCAGTTATCCAAACAGATTTGATAATAGCTCTTTGATAGTTATTTCGCAATCGCTTATAACCGTATACAATCGATATGTGTTCAGGTTTTTTAATAGTCTAAGGTGGCGTAGTTATTTTTGCACATTGTCTCTATAAATGAATGTCTTCTCACATCTTTGCAAAGATACGCAGCGCGTACCAAATGAGGTGGAAAGTGAAACTCAGTAAAAGTTTTGTGTGCTCTTACGCCGGTTCTGATCTCTTTAACTAAGAACGCCAAGGATAATTTACGCACGTTAACAGTTTAGAAATTGGAGAAACGTTTTTAACTCGCTCCAGTGTTGTTTCTTATTTTAGCCTTGTTAAACGGCGTTGCGTTTGAAATATTCGCAATCTAAAATTATAAATGTAAAAGAGAGTTGGTCATATTGTTACATCTACATATCTTACCAACTTAAATTAATCCTTATGAAATTATACAAAAAATTAACATTATCAGAAGTAAAGGAAGGATCTTAGAGATTCTATCATCCAGAAAAACCTAGGATTCCGTAGGATTCACGGAGGACAAAAAAATAACTTGAACGATTATCTAATAACATGCAAGATGCTGCTTGAAAATATAAAAAGGAAAATGAAAAATAATGATGAAAAACCAATTATTTCACCAAAAACTAACCGAGGCCATGAGCAAAAATTACTTCAAAAATAAATGTAAGAAAGGTAAGCGTAAATTTAATTCATGGATATACTTGTAACTTAAGATTTGTACCAACATGCTCGTGTACTTACATTGTAATCATCAGTATTATGTAATGTAGTCAGGTCTGCCTTGTCGTTGAGTTTAGTGCTTACTAAATTGTCTAATACTGTTTTGTTGTCGTTATTTGTTTCGATGGCGGTGTTTGTTGTCAGATGTCTGATAGAATTGTTTGTCATGGTCAAAGTTCTCTGAGATCGTGCTCTTATGTTTCGGTTAATGATTTGTGGTGATTTGGTAGTGGTTGAAGGTTCAGGCTGGAATTCTTCCACGCCTGGATCAAATTCGTCACTCAGTGATGTGTCTTCGATGAATGAGCGTCTCATGAATTGAGTCTGTGGGAGTTTCACTTCTCTCTGCTCTTTTCCAGGTTTTACAGCGCGTCGGATCATATTTGCCATATCTAGTAATATAGGTAACATGAGCTCCGTTGTTGAATTGTTCTCTGTGGCGAACATTGATCTCACCTGAAATGAGAGAATGGATTTCTTTTAAAAAGTAGTGACGTAGAAAATCAAGATAACATGGAACATAATAATCAACAAGCAGACAACTTATGACACATAACGGCAGCTAGAAGAATAGCATCGAGCCTGCAATTGTGTTGCAAACTTTTGTAGTAGCAGGTCATTGGTAAGAGAAATGAAAGCATTTTCAGGTACAAAAGCATAATGTCTTACACACCTAGGCTTCACCTATAGCTCTCTTACTCACTATGATTTTTATAAACTTTTTTCGAAACTAAATTTTACACCCTGTTTTATTTTGATGTTGGCAATCATATAAAATCTTTTGAAACATCTGCTATACGAAACAATATTTGAATATCAAGTTAAAAAGTTATAGCAAAATTATTTACGAAGCTTGTTATTTTAACTCCATTGTTACCTATGTGAAACAAAATTTTCAGACAGTAAGAGTCCAGATTGTTTCCATTACAGTAATTATCTAACACAGCCTCATAATCTATTTTCAAAAAAATATAATAGTTACTTGTATAATACTAACATAAAACATAATCGAAAACAATGAAAGTCCAGCAATTTGACGGTCATGTGAAAACGTTACTGTATAATTTGGCCTGTTCTGTTATTGTTCTGGTTTTCTAAGGTCAGAAGATCGTGAGATTAGGGTCTAGATGAAGCCAAGTGTGAATTATAACCTCGTTCTAACATATCTCGCGTCTCGGGTCATATCAGGGGAAAGTCGGAGAGAAAATAATGCAGAAAATATGTAAAAAAATACCCTAACAGTGAACTGAAATTATATATTATAGTTATAATATTATTTATTATAGCTAGAATATAGTAGTGTAAGCTAAGTATCAGATGATAACGTGCAATATATGTAGAACCGAACAGTCCTTGTTTAAACAAATTTTACAAGTGATTTACGAACACCAAATAAAGAAAATAAGTTACATTTTTTGCATTTTTATTTGTTATTTTTGTAAACCATTATACAAAATACAATACCTGAGTGATAGTTTTGTGAATTAAGCTCCAAAGGAATACACAAATATAATATTATATTAATAGGAAAATGAAATTTATGTTCCTGTATTGTTTAAATATTTGACTATTTATTATGTATTTTTTAAAGTACAAAATGTATATAAAATATGATATATTTTTTTAATAATGAGTTTATTTACAACAAAAATATTTACAAAGCAATATAAGTAATCTATGATATTTGTATGATTCTGTGCCTGTACCTAGTAATATTTTAAAAAATAGTAGAAAATCCTGACTTGTATTTAGTTGCAACAGTAGGTATATTAGTTTGTTTGCAACCCTTTCACATGTTGACTTCTCAGATCATCATAAAGTTTTGCGTACGGGGATAGAATATCTATCTATAAAACCACAGTGTACTTTTAACTAGAAATAATACTACTCTGAAGAAGTAGAAAAACAGTATTTAGACAATACTCGGACAGAACAACCTGCTCTTGTTCTAAGAAAAAAACTATAACATAAGCGATGGAGTTCAGAAAAAGATAAAGGTATGTGTGGAATACCTTAAAATAAATACACGTACTAATTTTACCTCGGCAAGGTAAATCACGTGAACATGAGCAACACAGATTTTCCTAAATAATAGCAAATTATTTGTAATTTTACTATCAATTTCATTTTAATATTTCTTAGCCATTCCACCTAAGCTCTAGGCTTTTTCTAGGATATGGTTCAGGAAAATAGCCCAATGGCAGAATTCGAACCCTGACGCTTAAATGTATGATGCTTACGTCACATCCGGTGCAGTTTTACATCCGAAACATATCGGTTGACTACGTAACAAGGCACATCGCATTCCTAAATTGTTTGCGTGCGAAACGCCTATTAAGTTCCACACACGCAACATTTCCTACGCGTAAGATATGAAGCTGTTGTCTGACTGATGACTTTATGCACTGACACACTTTGCACGGTCTTTGACTTTATTGTCATGACGCCACGTTTATTTTATTTTATTAACAAGTTTATTTTCACAAAAAACTACAAAAACCGAATTCAAACGCCTTAAGTGCACTTTCGAAACGATTTTCATAAAAAAATTGTATGACCAAAGCGTACCCTATGAGATAAAAGAATATATTTTCAAATCAGTTGTAATTTGCGGAGATGTGTGCGAACATTCCTAATTTTTTGTAATTTTTATTTAGAAAAAAATTAATGAACCGATTTTTTTGTAAATTTTACGGGGCTGTCTACGCAAAAATACATAAATCCAGTTTTGTTATTTTGATTTGTAAGAAAATTTTATGTGGCCTTTCCATAATAATACCCTATAAGATAAAATAAGCATTTTCAAAATCGGTACATAAATAGCGGAGATATGTGCGAACGTGTGTACGTTAAATTTTGTTTAAAAAAATATAAACATTCCAATTGAGTATCTTCCTCCTTTTTTGAAGTCGGTTAAAAATGTTTACTATCTATTACTCCAAATTACAATGCAGATATAATAAGTACTGTAATTTGCTTAAAGTATCTGTACAGTCAATTACGGGTAAACACTGTGAGTTGGGTAAACACCGTGAGTTTAAAAAATATATTTTTTTATAGATGAAAAACTAAAATTAGAAAAGCATTGCAAAACAAAACAATTTGAACGTCTTTCAATTTTACAGCTAATACATAAAGATTCATAGTTGGAACAATGCAAAAAAACATTAACAACTCGTATGAAAAAAATTGTATATCTTTAATTCTTAATTTGATTTTTATCCGATAAATTTTTACGCGAAGCATAACAGGAATGCATATTTATTTTAAGACGTACGCTTAGTGTCTTATCACCTAAATATCTAATTTTTCATTTGACTTGATAGAAAAAAAATATATATCTATATCCTAATTTGAAAGCAATCCAAAAAAACTACATCTGTTTTTTGATTGCATAATCAGTAAAATTAAGAATGATCCAAAAAAAAGTTATTTAAACAAATAATAAAAAAGAAAAAAACATTTACCCATAATCTGGTGATATAAAAAATCAGCGAGCGATATCCTAAATGATAAAGGATAATGCAAGTAGCATGGTTTAGGGAGAATAATAATGGAGTTATTGGAAATAAGACGATGAGAATATATTAAGGATTCACAAAGTACTTTACACGAAAATACTTTGAGTAACATTTTATTTAAAGGATATTTTTTATTGAAAGGAAGACAAACAAACAGACGGTTCACCTCATGCAAAGCGATACCGTCGTCCAGAGATACACGCAACATCCGAGGAGTCACGATTTATTTTAAAACCTGGGAAATTGGACAGATTAGGTTTATCGGAAATCATGAGTTGGGATTAAGAATTTGTAGGGGAAAGGGGTGAGAAAAAATAAGGGTAGATATGGCTATCCGGCATCTGCAAAGTTATGCACACTTAATTTTATGCCGACTTTATAAAGGGTGGTGGTACTTCTCCGAATGCGGGCGTAAAACTGCAGTAAAAGTTTTGGAAATATATTATGTTCACCGCAAAACATTATAAATCTGTTCTAAGTCGATCTACATTCACGTGTAAAAATGGTGGTGAAATCCTTGAAGTTTATTTCAAACACGTGCCGGGTCAGAGAGGCACACAAAAAGAAAAAAAAATTGGTTCTTCTGTTACCTTTCTCTGGTCGTTATTATTTTTATGCGTACTTTTACTGTATACATAACGGGTTGTAATGTTTTATTTGCGGTATCGTTTCATGACGATAAGGCTACAATATACCTTTCAATATTTCAAATCACACTTTTTTTTTAATTTAGAAAGGAAGACAACCGAGTGGACGGTTCACCTAGTGTCAAGCAATCCCGACGCCCATAGACACACACGAATCAAAATAGTCATGAGCGGTTGTCAATCTAGAATAGATAGGTACTTTTGGGAATTGGATACGTTAGGTTTATTAGGATGGGGTAAGGATTAAGGATTTGGAGGGACAAATTATTATTAAGGATTAGGAACCCCTAAAGTCATGCATACTATGCACACTTTATAAAGGGCAGCTGTACTTCCCTGGGCAAGTACGGCCGTGAAATTACAGCAAAAGCTGTGAATCTAATAGAGACTACAAGATACCTTTCAATATTTTAAATATTGAAAGGTCTTTAAGTAGTTTTTTCGAGACGGCATTTTTCTTTATAATCTCCTTTTAAATCTTTTCTGTCATTATTCCATTTTCAGATGAATATTAATTGAAAAGAGCAATAGCTGGTCTCCATTCAAGTATGGAGAGAATACGAAGCCAATGATCAAAGTGCCTCATTAGCGTACTACCGAGCATTGAAACGCATTTACATCAGTTTGAATCGGATTAACCTATATCGATATTGCTTTAAAATAGGCTGTTACTTCACTTCTTTACCCCAGAACATAAAAGAACAACCATCTTGAACCACAAGTTTGAAAAAGACTTAAGACATAGGCTTCTAAAGAACGCATTCAATTCGTTTTTTTTTTAACAAAAAAAAAATAAAAACGTTTACTTATGGTTTAGTAATCATATTAAGCAATTTATTATTTTATTAAAATAATACTTTAAGGATAATGTTATGTAATTAATCAAATCCGGCTTGTTACGTAAAATTTTTATGAAAACATTTGCATGCCTTGTACAAAGTCTGAACTGGAGAACAAATACTATGTATCACCATTTACATTACTCTTTCAATAACAAATAAGTGTTTGTTATTATTATTTTAGGGAGGTAACAAGTCATCTCGTCTGGCTGGCCTTCTAAACATATATATTAAACTGTTCTAATATAGCCGGTGTCTTAACGGCGGCATCTGCGTTTGCACCCATATTAGGGTCCACAGACGCTGCTACACTATCTATTCTTATTTTTATGTTGTAAATAATGAAACAAAAACAAATAAATTAAAATGTTTTTGTTTTTAACAGATTAATTTTATGATATTTTAAATTACGTTATCGCAAAGTTTCACCAAAATTTAAATTTTTTTTTAGATAGAAATGAGCTTCCATAGAGGCGTGGATACTTATTATTGTTTCACAAACAAATCATTGTCACAGAATTCTATAAAGTAACATTATTATATAATATATTATCTTCAGATTTTTGACAATAATTAGAATCAGTGTTTTAGTTAATTAATTAAATAAAGCAATGTTGCGTTCATATTTATAGAAAACATACATGCCTCTACGTCAGAGATAAATGTTCCTCCTCTATTTTATCAAAATACAATATGATAACAATATTTTTATAGGTACTTTTACTGCAATTCTACGGCCCAGGGAAGTACCACTACCTTTTATAAAGTCGGCATAAAATAAAGTATGCATAACTCTTCGGGATGGCGGATGGCCATGTCTACACTTTTCTTTTCCCACTCCTATCCCCTCCAAGTCCTAAATTCCGACCCATATCCAATAAACCTATTCTATCAGATTTCCCAAGCAAGAGAGACGAACTAACTTCAAAAGACGGATTAGTTACCAGGACATGTAAAAGTGTTGATATCCTACGAAGAAGGTGTTCTTATAAAGCGTCATAAACTTTTTACGTGTCCATATTTTTTTCAGTGTGTTTGTGTTTGAATTTACATAAATATTTATAAATGTTTATATTTTTACATTTCCCATACCTTTAATAGAGAAAGGTATATATACCTTTAAATATACCTTTCTCTATTTATTTATATGGCAACTGACATTAGTATGAATTTTTTTTACACAATATTTTTTTACAGACACATCCATTACTTATATGTGTTACTTGCAACACACGGTTAAATTTTAATTTTCAAGTGGTAGAGAATAACATCCTTTTACAGCTTTTGCTGCACTTATACGGTCGTGCTCGCCTGGATAAGTACTACCGCCCTACACAAGTTTGGCATAAAATAAATCATGACTTCCTTGGTAGCCGAACGACCATTCCTTCCCCTTCGTTTCCCACTTCCTTCCCCTCCTAATCCTTAATATGCCC
>JAOCPS010615933.1:0-10981 GCA_025505425.1 Graphium colonna | reverse complement strand
AACTGCTGAGTTTCTCGCCAGCTCTTCTCAGTAGAATCTGCTTTCCGAGCTGGTAGTAGCTTATAATGAACGAATCTGTAAAACCTATGTATGAACTTTCATTAGAGCGCGCAAGCGCCTATGTGAATAAAAATATTTTGATTTTGATTTTGAAAGCGGATGGTTTATCAAGTGAGACGGAGTGAGTCCAGGGGACAGACAGTCGGCGGGATAGTCTGTACCCGAAATATGATATAAATTATGCGCCGCTAAATTATTTTCCATTTTTTGAAACTTTGTTGGCTACAAAGGTATTCCATCGGTAAGGCGAGGAATGTACCCAGCAGAGAGCGATAGTTGAGTCCGAAAATGCAAATATATTACGAAAAACCAGGCGACTTTGACATTGGATGACATTTTATAATAAGTTAAGTAAATAAACTAACAGCACAAAGTTTAAGACGAGCAAGTGAAACAACCTTTTAAGGAGAAACCTCGATTTAGCCATTATCAAATAGATTGTATTAAAGTCTCTATTTTGAACGTGAAAATTTCTTTTTGTCAACTTCTGCAAATAATTGGTTTAAGTCATATTTTACTAATCGCAGCTAAATCATCCAATGCGTCTATAACAAAGGACAAAGTATATGTTCGAAACCTGCTTCTATTGATAAGGATGAAATTCAAGGCTCTATTCTCGGCCCAACACTTTTTGCTATTTACACGGTTGACATACAAAGTGGGGTTAATTTTTCACACTTTCATTTATATGCCGATGACACATAACTATATATCCATTCACCGTTGGCCACAGAATTGCTGACGGAAGCGGTATCCAACATAAATTGTGACTTAAAGGAAATCGCAGATTGGGCGCAGCGGCATAGTAAATCATCAACCCAAAAAAAAGCACCTCCATCATCTGTGGAACGAAGCATCAAGTTCAAATTATAAAACAAAACAATCCATGTATAAAAATCATGGATTCTGTAATACCCCGTCAGAATTAAGTCCGTACCTTAGGACTTTTAATTGACGGTAATCTGCGGTTTCAAGAACACATTAATAGTAAAATAACTTTCTGCTTTTCATCGTTAAGATCGCTATATAAAATAAGAAATACTATAGATGAAAAATTACGTTTCCAGTTATGTAGCGGTTTCCAGTTACGGAGCCAGGTCCAGATATTTCCGTTTCTTCTCTGATTCGGCTTTCACGAGGTTCTCGTCGAATGGGATCGTTATGTTGACCAAAAGTACCCTTGACGGTGCCCGGTTCATCAACACGATATCAGGCTTGTTCGCCAGTATCGCCCTGTCCGTGATGATGGGCCGGTCGCAATAGAGCCTGGCGCGGTCATTTTCGAGCACGGCTTCTGGCAAGTACTTGTAGTACGGCAATCTTTGTTCCGTGAGACCGTATTTTAGAGTGAGCTACTGATGGATAATTCTGGCCAATGCGTTGTGCCTGTGCAAATACTCAGTGTTAAAAAGCGCCGAACAACCAGATATGACATGTCGAAGCGACTCCTCAGGATGGCAGCAGGCTCGACAAATGTCAACGGTGCCATCCTTCGGAATGTATCTCCTAAAGTTGTTGGTCTTAATAACCTGATCTTGTATTGCACAGGCAAAACCCACAGTTTCCCCAAAGAGGTCACCGAAACGTAGCTAGTTCAGAGAGGCGGTGGTGTCTACACAGGGCTCGTGAAGTGCCTTGTAGAACCACCCATGGAGCTCCTTCCTTTTCCATACGGTCTCTCGGTCGAAGACGCTTTGTATTGCCGGGTCCTACCATTGCTCGTCGGCTAAGGATAGAGGGATCAGTCCTTTGTCACTCTGAATAAAGTGTGCGTTGAAAACTTCATCCGATTTCGTTATGAAGTAATTACGGAGACTGCACACTTCGCGATTATGTATAGTGAGGGCGCTTAAAAAGCCCCTCCTACCACGTTTCTGCGGCAAGTACAGTCTCATCACTGAAGACCTCGGATAATGTGTCATTATGGTGCGGACTTTTCTGTCCGGGGCGTTAAGCTCAGTTACCCAAAGGTACGTGCTTTATTTACACTTGACAAAAGGTTGTTGAACACTTTTGTTAAGCGTCCAAAAAACACGTCGCAAACTGATTGTTTTACGCCGACCTTATCGATTCCTACGCTCTGTGACATACCCAGATATGTTTCAGCCTCAAAAAGGGTCCTTATGTCGACGGGAATTGAAGTATCAATGTCCTCGATATGTGTGACCTTAATGCAAGAAAATTAAATCGAAGAGGTCATCTACTTTTATGTTGTTTAAAGCGGCTACTGACGAAGTGAATTTATCTAAGAATGATTCTAAACTATTAGGGGTTGCGGAAGTAATGGACTTAAAATCAAATAATTAATTCAGGTATAAAGTGGCAGGGACACGCTTATCTTCATACTTACTAATCAATGAATTGAAAATTAATAAATATTTATCAATTAAAGGCGTGATCCCTGAACATATGGTGCGAGTCCTGCCATTTAATTTTTCTAATAAATAGTAAAGATACATATTGTGTATGACGTTTTGTAAAATTGCGATGAACAAAGGCCAATTCTTTATGTCACCATCGAACACGGGGATTTCCATCGAAGGTAATTGCAGAGGTTTAAGTTGACATGCCGGTCCGACATGAACACTTGTTAGAGAGGATTTCAATTTCTTGGCAGCTCGTTTCCACAGCCTAATGGATTTTCGAATGAGGAAATCGGTTGAAAATCAACGACGTAATTAGGATTTGCCTTCAACTTTAAAGAAGCTATCAACACCAGCACATTTTCAAAATCATCACGCAACGAATCAACAGGTTAAAACTCGCACAAAAATTATTCTGCGTCTAATGATTTTGAATCAATATCTTTGACGCGATAAGAAATATTTTGCATGTGGGAAAATATCCAATATTTTTTAGCATATTGCGATTGCAAATCAGTATCGGCTGGTGCCATTTTCATATAAAATCGGTAAAAGCAAACAATTCGAGCAAAACGATAAGATGCGACGGAGAAACGGAATACCAACTCCCGGTACGAACAATAAATGTAAACGACAAATATTTTTTTTTTAACAAGTACCTCCAACTAAGGGACGGCTTGGGCTTCTAGCGTACTCGGCCAGTGAGCGAACAATAATTTAAAACGAAATGAAATGAAACGATATCTAAGCGGGGTGAACTACTTATTATGTACTCGATACAATTTAATGAGCATAATTTTAACTACAACTACTACTACAACGACTTGAAATTAGGTATAAACCTATATGCAAGGATAAAAATATCAGGACATGATTTCAACCGACAAATTTTAGGCACTTGAATGAGTTTGAAATGCGGGTTAAGCGAACAAAATCAATATATTAGCGAGTTGACTACAATATAAAGCAGGACGAATGAAATTTATACAAGTAGGTATGCGGTTTCATACGAAACGAAATAAGTAGTCGGATAATGGCTAGCGCTGATTTACTCATAAAACCGACTTGTTGGATCGAAATATATAAGCGGAGACGTACAAAATTGATTTTAGAAGTTTGGTTGTTGCACGAGGGAACACGTAAAAAATTGCGGGAAGAAATGAGATTAGAGGCAGTTCTGCTAAAAGGATTGAAGCAAAGTAACTTTATTCCTTCGCCGGTTTTCTTCTGCTTCTCTGGACACCTCCAGAACGAACTTTAACACACCTTTCAGGTTTCCTCAAACGAAATATCCGGAGCGACTTCTCTACGTCATCGCGACGAGAACCATTACCATTATGCCATTAGAAAAACGAGCAATTTTGCACCGGTACTGTGAGGAAAACGGACGGGAAACGGAAGCAACAATCCAACCAAATAAAATCGATCTATATATCTATACAGAGAGTAAATCAGCGTTACTTCTTAACGTGTAGTAGTTATTTGTTTACATTTTATACCTAATGTAAATGTTCTTTGTTAAGCGTATTGTAATATTTTTATCAGTAGAAGTTTAATATAGTCAGTATAACAAACAAATTTATGTTAACATATGTTTCTTTTTTTATATAAAAAATATTGGGCAAAATTATTAATTTAAACATAATTATAGTATTATTTAAATAATTATATATTAATAATAAACAAAAATATTAATTAAAGAAGTATTTAGAATGTCCTTCCATTTGATTTTTATTATGTAATATATTCGAATTATTGGGGTTACTTTATTTTATATATAAGTGAATCCTTATTGTGTTTTATTATAACATGGATTTTTTTATTGTATGGGGGCAATATTAAAGACTGTCGAACAGTGCACTGTCTTTTATTTAACAATATAATACTTCTATATGATACATATCTATTCCTTAATTTCATAAGTAATTAATTCTTATGATCATTAAACTGATGTTTGACTGATTAATGCAAAATATTTAAAAAGATGTTTGTTAGTGATGTATGCTCTTTTTATATAACGTCGTTACAGTTTCAAACGTACAGAATATGCTTCAAAATCGACTAATCATTAACCTAGTTGTTTCAATGACCATGTTTTAGGAAATCGTGTTTCCAGATTTTTACAGCAACTCAAGTATATTCCGAAATATTTTAAACAACGTTAACCCAATGCTTTTCAATTATAAATTTGTGCCAAGTACTCTAAAAACAGTTTTAAAAGTATTACCAGTCGCACTGAAATCTATGATTTGCCTAATTTTTTTCTTATTTTGTAACAATTGACGTGTTTTGTAAATTCAATGACTAAGAAGATATTGCAATATTGATTGAATATTTATTTATTCTGAATTGTTTATGACTCCACGCTCTAAATTAACTTAAACCAATAAAGAATCACTCGCGTGTCTATCTCTAAGCACCCAGCCGCAGAAAATTCTCTGAAATGCGTATGTAAAAGCCCAAATATAAAAAAGGTGTGTAATATACGGGTAAAAAATTAAATTCCATGTTGGGGCATTCAGTTGGGCGTTGGGAAATATATAGGTACTAAAATTATTTATAAGTACATTCTGAATTACTTCACTTAACACACTAAATAAATTCAAATCAACGTCTTATTATCTTACGACACAAACAAAAAAAAATATTAAAAGAGGTTTAGTTACATGAAGTTTGAAAATTTTTCCATAATTTTAATGGTTTGCTTGATTATGGGTCACTTCAGAATGCTCAATGACCTTAAATTTTTCAATAATTTAACGTAGCAGATGTTTTTGATATTTAAATTGTTAAATAATACTATAACGTAACAGAAAAAGCAAGAAAATATTTTACTTCGGAAAAGACTATACACAATCTGATAGGTCCCCTGATATCAAAAATTCGCTCGTATATTGCCAGCCTGGGACATCGAAAAGAGCAGGTTTAAAGATAAGTCGTTAAAATTAATGATATTCTTAACGATATGTAATACAAAGCTGATAACCTATTATGGTTAACTTAATGAATCATTTATAATATCAATTTGACAATTTACACTTTTGGCTTAACGAAATAGTGACAGACAAACAAGGTTTTTGTGTATTTCGTCGTATTCCCGTTAGGTGATAAGGGTGCTAGTTTGCAAGGGCGATAATTTGCAATAAGTTTAACGCCAATATGCATGCAAAAAAAAACACTTTTGATTTATAATGTTTTTTTAAGGTTTTTTTTTAAATAAATTAAAAATATAACTTCAATTATTTATTTTGAATTATATCAAGTTAAATCTTATTTGTTCATGTGATCAAATGGTAATATTTGTATAGATATTTATCTTTTTCTAATCAAATTTAACGACAAAAATTAAACTTAAATTAAACATTGCCCAAAATAATTTAAGTTTGTCTACTACCGATGCGAAAAGCAAGTAGCAGAGCACAAGATTCCTGCATTTCTCAGATAACGGAATGGTGCCACCATCGAAGATTTCGTTCCGCGTCCGCATTAAATAAAATATGCTTGGCTAGAGAGGTTTCAGATTCCAGTTTTAGCGTAGTCTTATGTTTTACTGGTTTTCCTTAATGATCCTTAATATATTCCCACTCCAGTAAATATTAGGAAAAAAATAAGGGTTTAATAAACAGTAGTTCGCCCAACCTAATTGAAACGTTCGAATCAACCTTTCCTTATATGTACAAAAGTACTGACAAAACCACAAAATTGTTCTTTTGTTAAATCTTAAATTTTAGTGGCGGTAGAGCTTCACATATTTTAACAGCTTTGCTGCAGTTATGTTCGCCCGGTGTTGGGGTTGGCGGATGGCCATTTCTACAATTTTATTTTCCCACTTCTTTTCCCAATAAATCCTTAACCTTAACCCTATTGCAATAACTCCCTTGCATGGAATTTCCCAGGTTTGAAACACACTAATAACTCTTCAAATATTGTGTGTAATATCAGCGACTTCATCATTTAACATCATCAGGTGAACCGTCTGCCCGTTTGTATTTCTCCAATTGAAAAAAAAAACCACGTTGATTAAAAAAAAACAATACGGATTTAATAAGCTATAAAATAAGTGACACTAATAACTTGAATATATTACATAATAAAAAATATAATGGAACGACATTCTGAATACTTCATAATTAATATTTTCGTATAATATTAATATATAATTATGTTTGAATTAATAATTTTTGCCAAACATTGTTTTATACAAAAAAGGAAAATATGTTAACATAAGTTTGTTTGTGAATTGAACTTCTATTAATAAACAAAAATTACAACACGACTAGCAAATAACATTTACATTAGGTATAAAATGATAACAAATAACTACTACACGTAAAGTCTTCTTATTAATTGTTGAATTGAATAACGAAAGAATAAACAGATAGTAAGGTCTACTCCACCACGAATATGTTAGAGAATTGGACTAAGATGTAAACACTCTCAGTCAGAGGATATTTAGGTTTGATATGAAGACAAATGCTTGTATAATAAATCTTGCACATCACCCGTCAAATTTAGCAATAAAATTTGTATCAAAACTGCATGGCTTTACCATGTAGCCCTGATTAATAAACTGTCCACAACCAATTCTAGGGCGTCTAATTTGTATTATATGTCTGCGACGATATTAACGCGGCTAGAGGTACCTACGTAGGCATTCATATATTGATAAAAGTCAGAAGACAAATGATGAAGAAAAATGATCCGTATTTTTGTTCCTTATAGAAAAAAACCAGAAGAAATAAGCAAATATATAATAAAAAAACAAATATTTATAAGATATATGATGTTTTATACTCCAAACTATGACTTGCTAAGAGAGAAAAACCTTAAAAGTTGGAGTTATTTTTTTTACTGTTTAGTAGTACTATGTTTTCTAGTAACATCATTTTTATAATGTTTTATATAAATGATTTCGTTACTATATGTGTAACTTTAGGGTGAGAACAACAGATAAAGTATAATTTATTATTATTTTATAATTAAAATTTATTGTTTAGTCTCCTATTATATAGATCTTTATTGTTGGTAGTACTTGTGGGAGGTTGTAAAACGATTCAAAAGATGTATAAATATTGAACGCTGAGAATTTAGTTTTTTTTTGTACAGGGAGTTAGTTAGAAACCTAAATATTTTGAACAATATTGTTTAAATGATCGTTGTATTCTGTGTAACTAATTTATGTGAAGATTACAGGCAACAATCCAAATCCTGATGCTGTCACCAATTACGGATTGAGCAAGTGAGCAACAAATCGGTCGCAAGCCCAGCTGCGCCGTATCCGCTTAACTACTCAGGTAATATTTCTTACAAGTACTATTTAATTGATTGTCTGAGTCGAACCTAAGTATTTAATAGGATTTGTTTGGTGAAGTAATTAGCATGACCATTGTTTGTCTAACGATAGATGAATGATGTTTTTGACTAAGACAATGAAGATTGGATCTATGTCTGCATGATTTTGTGAAATCTCACTTCAGTTATTTCGGATACTTCAACCCAAGTGTTCCCACGAAAAACAAGAGCAGCTAACAGTTCAAAGCCTCACATTAGCCTTAAAACCTGTGCGTCGTTTCATCCCTTGTTATTTACCTTTATAACAGTTTAAAGAGTACGTTCATTTATAACATATCTGATACATCTGTACCGTTGTCTAATAATCGTACCGTAATCAAGTCTTGCAACTCACATGTGACTTACCTATCGGATTCCGATTTAGCTGTGATTTTTATTATTTTTTGTATTGGATTACAAATGCAATTGCAATATTATTTTGACTTAGAGCAGATTTGATAATTGAGCTGGAAAATTTGACAAATAAAAAAAAGATTAAATATAAATTTGCGCAAGTTTGATTTGATTTAAAAGAGGTTAATTTTGAAAATGTTATTAAAATAATTTATTTGTATTTTTTTACATTAATTTATATAGGTTCAATATCATAATTTAGAGGTTTAATGTTAATTCACATTACCTGGTATGTGTAAACAACAATTTTATAATGATACCCAAATCATTAGGATGAAAAGTGGAAGTACCATAAAACCTTTTACGTAATATCGAAACTTAGTTTTAATTGAGAGTTCTGTATAGAAACACAAAACCTAAAACTATCTAGATATCGAAAGATGCATATATTAGAGACACGTCACATATTACAAATATAAAAGCATTCTAACCATATTTATAATAGGTTTTATTTAATGCATTCTGTAATGAATATAAAACGGTACTAGAGACACGATAGAGAATCGATTTATAAACATAAAGTAAAATAAAACGCGTTCATTAATTTTTTCATCATTATTTTTTCTCATAGTTTTACCAAGAAATAAAACAAAGGGGACGTAGATAAAGAACTAATTGAATATATAGCTGTGTAGGAGATACGAGTTAGTGTTGGGAATTTAATAATAAATTTCGAATGGCATACCTTCCAAATGGAAACAGCTTTGTACTATTCTTTTCCGGGTAACTCATGCCATGAAAAAGGTAAAGCTGGTTATAGTTATTTGTACTATTATAGAAATGTTCGTTAAACTATATTTGTTCCAGAGTAAATTGATACTTCGTTAACATAGCACTCTTTAAGATAAACCAGATATGTTAGTGCTCTAAATAAACGGACACATTGATAAGATAGAAAAATACAGGGGGAGGCAGAGTTTTCACATTAAGAGGAGTAAAAATTTAAAGAAATCGTTTATCACAGGCCTTCTCCAATATTTCTATTGGTTCAGAATAGTAAGTTCTAAAAAACTTCTGACCCATTGCTAGATATAATATTTTGAAGTAAAAGCTTACAAATCTGTAAAATTTAGCCAAAATTTCGCAACCACATCATTCCATCAAATGATCACAGTGAAATACCATTTACTGCTTATATTAAAATTGTTTCCCTTATTTCGAACTCAACCCCTTATAAAGAACCGCACAATTATTTTGCAATTAGTATATATAATTAACCAGCGTGTATAATGCCCAATTGTACTCAATTGTTATATAGTCTCATTCGTAGAACTGGGTAAAATTACTCTGTTTATTTAGTTGCTCACAACATGCCATTTCATTTCCATTCGCTGCATTTAATTAGCTCTTATACTGTGCAAGTAATTAGTTTGCTGTATGTTTGTGCTCTTTTCTGACGAAATACAAAAGTTATTTTGGTTTTTGAAAAACTTCAGTGCCATCATACTAACATTACGTGACAACGGACAATTCTACTTGGTTATCGGTTGTTATAATCCATTTTCTAATGTTTTTCTGGATTCTGAGAGTAGTTATCTCCGCAAATCAATGTCGAGAACTAATTTCCACAGCAGAAATCGCTAGAAAAGTTACGTTACGCGCGGTAACAGTGAACTGGGAAGAAGCTTTCTAAGCACCACTTCGACGAAGATCTTGTCTGACTTCCGTTCCGAGAGTAAGTGTACCACAAAAATTAAATAGGCATGGATTCTACTAGACTTTAGATAAAAGCTGGACAGTTTTACCATAATCCCCTCCTTTCTACCTTACTCTCATTTCTCTTATTTATTTCTCAGTTTCTTCCTGACCTGATTACAATATGTCGGTTTCCAGTCTTCTTTGAAATCAATGAATGGAACCGCCATTGCTTGATCTCAAAAAAGGCGAATTATGGAAAAAAATCGATATTGTTAAAAGTTTTATTTTAACAATATCTATAGGGGTATGCCAACAATAAATTGTTACTACGTTTTCCACAAAGTTTTTTCATTTCGTTGCTACTGCGGCAAATGTTTCACAGTTAAAACTCGTGAATAAGTATGATGCCGACCTCAGTAGTAAACTCCTGTTTTTGTTCTTTCTGGTTACATATTTATTATTTGAAAAAAGTACGTGATTTCGATGGAACAATCACAAAACTATGTGATGCGAATGAAATCTGAAAGCAGATTTCTGCAGTTATCTCTATTTATCTGTATTTAATTGGGAATATTTTCCTTTTGAAAGTCGGTTTAATACAGAACACATTATTAAACATATCATTTAATAAAAATTGTATGTTATATGTTTAGTTCTACATGAAATTGAAGATTTCACGTTGAATTATCACTCTTTATTAATAAATTCATTACTTGTTAACCTGGCCATATAAAAGATTTTAACAAAATTTTAAATGCAAAACAGAGTTTATTGCTTCTTTTAACTTTTATTTCCAGTCTCTCACTCTAAACTTTTTTCTGACATACAATATGTTTGTAAGATTATTCTGGATAGTATAATATATTAATAGGATAAGAAGTTTCATCAATATAACATGCTGTATCTGATGGTTAAGCAAATGTATAAACGAGACGCGCGAAATAAAGACCAATGAAAAAGAGATATTATAAATATTTTCACATTGCACGAAAAACTGTGAAACCCATTTCAGCCGCCTTTGAGTAAACTTTAAGTTCAGTTTTATTAATATAAAAAAGACTGCTAGATCTATTATCATCACATTAGATCGAAATCGATCGAAGGGACGTTGCGTCTCTTTGTGTCCTTTATCGTATTTACCACGGGGAGTGTTCCGAGGAATTGTTTGGATTAAT
>JAOCPS010615932.1:0-20129 GCA_025505425.1 Graphium colonna | reverse complement strand
TTAGCTATATTCGTAGCCTCGACAACACAGTTGATCATAACTAATGGATTCCTTCAGAGGCTCGGAATGGGCTTGCTTATACCAGTCTCGTATACGAGCTGCAACAGCTACTTTACCAAGAAAAAGGTGCTGTATCTCAGTTTGTGAATACGCATAAGTTTTATCAAGGCATCTTGGCAGCCCAAAATAAAAATGTCAAACGAATGAAATAGGTTTATAAGAATTGGTCTATCATAGTAGACAATAAGCAAGAATGACTTAAAGTGGCGAAGTGAAGACTTTGCCCAGCAATGGGACACTAATAGCTTGAAATATAGTTTTTGATAATTTTAAAAGATAGTTAACACTATTTGATATAACAAACTGAGTTATGTATAAATATATGCATGTTGTTTCAGGTTTCATCAGAGATTACACAGGGAACTACGTTTTAGCATTTAGCATGTTGACGATGTGCAACGTGTTCTGCGTTGTACCGTGGACGATAGAGGCTTTACTAAAATATTTTAAACATAAAAATTGTTCCAATAACAAATGATAAAAAAAAAACGTAACATTATTGGAGAAATTAGAAAAAAAATTAAACTCTTTCCTTAAAGAAGCTTATGAATAATAACATACTGGCCTTGTATAAAGGGAAGAAGAAAAATTCAACTACCGCCTCAAATAAATGCAATGTACTTGGAAAGTATTGATTGTGATAACGTATGTTATCAATAAAGAAATTATCTACAAAGATAGTAACAATATTTGTCATTGTCAAATGAAACTAATTTATTGTCATGTAATAATTGTAATACAGTAGAATTTTTGAATAAAAACTGGTCTAAACTAATCGAAGTCTCTTTAGGTTACTTAAAAGATTTAGTTAAATAATAAAATATATTGCTGTTTTATCCTTTAAGAAATTACTAATTTCTTACTACGAGTTAAGCATACTGAACTCTGATGATCACCCCGGTTAATTATGACACCAAGGCGGATTAAATCCTCTTTCAGCTAGTTCAAACTAGTTTCATTTTATAATGCCTAATAATTGATTAAATGTAATAAAACTTTTGAATATTTTTTTTTAGAAGTTCGTAATTTGAAAATAGAACAAATAAGTTTAGTTGTAAATTCAAGTGCCATAATGGAAGAGGCGTTTTACGTCCTAGATATCCCATAAAAGGGGATAAGAATATTGTTATAGAAAATATCAGAAAAATTAGTTTTATTTAAATTTCATGTGTTTAAAATATCATGCGTATTAAATATATATGCCAAATCAGCATGTAAAGGTTCGTTGAATATCTAGAATCGCTTTTTTTTTAGATATTTTAATTAAAACAAATGTATTTTAGAAACGCTTTCAATAAAATTATTGAAGGCTGTTTATTTGGGGTTATTAATAGAAATACTGCCAATGCATAAATTATGCATAATTATAAAGACATTTATTTTATCGCAAAACTTGTATATACACGTGTACGAAATATTTTAAGGTAAATATAGGGTAGCTAATTTATAATACTCATTTAGAATAAATTTTAAATCATCCTATTTGTTATTATAAGATTTAATAGAGTATGTCATAGAAATAGCTTAAGCTTTGTAAATAAATATTATTGAAACTTGAATATGTTGGTTTTTTTTCTTCGATTAAGAAACATGTATGAGAAATATGTGACAAAATATGTATTTTTCGTTAAATTTCATTGTATACTGGGATGCAATCATAAGTATAGTAGTGTCGCAGAGTAACCCGAGCCCCGATATTGTACAGGTTGACTGATGAGTCACTCGATACTCGATTGTCATCATATTTATGTTATGAAATTAGAGGCATAGTTTTTCATCATACAGTAAAACAATGAAGTGTATAATATAGCGCGACGCCTGATCGGAAATACGCTCGCCTACCCCCGAGCGTTTCCACGCATTCCGCCCCACCCCGGCCACGCCGTGTCCGCTAGGATAAACATAAATTGCGCGATAAATTATTTAAGTTCTGATTATATTTACGCAGTAGTAAATTTACAATTACTTTTAATTACATTTTAATTCTTCATATATGATCCCCACATTAGAGATGGTATAGCATAAAAACTTTTCACAGCTTTTGCTGCACTTCTACGGCCGTGCTCGCCCGGGGAAGTACCACCGCCCTTTATAAAGTCGGCATAAAATTAAGTATTCATGATTTTTGGGGATGCCGGATGGTCATGTCTACCCTTTTCTTTTCCTATTCCTATCCTCTCTAAATCCACAATCCCGACCCCATCCTATACAATAAACCTATTATATCCAATTCCACAGGTTGACAACGAAACGACTTTCTAATAAGACAATAAACAAAAATTTATTTTTCTTCAAATTACAAGCTGTACTTCAATATTTAACTCATTAATTGGTTTCTATGAAACGAAGCGTGAATAATAAAAAAAATCAATTATCACAATTTTTAAATCTATAAGGGATTTTTACAGGGTACAAAATCAGAAGGTATAATATATTCTACTTTATTATTAAGGCATAGGGAAAATAATCCATAATTTAATTATTTATTTTACAACTTAATAAAAACAACATCAGGAAAATGAATAATAATATCTTTAGTTAATGCAATCATTTTAAGGGTTCTGTACCTTTAAAGGAAAACAGGAACCATTATAAAATCACTTAGTTATTTGACTGTCAGTCTGTTTGCCTGCCTGTAAAGATCCCTAATCTCAGAAATACGTAGAGGTATAGGGCAGAAATTAAACCCTAATTTCGAGGTCTGACGTCCCTTGGAGTTGTGAAAAAATAAATTTTCCAAGTATACAATCAAAAGATATGGCCATTCATGTCGAATTTCCCATTTATTCCCGTCGACCCCAAATCATGAAATATGTCCAAAAGCAATATCTTTTAGGCACAAGTAAAGGAAATAAATAAAAATCTTCTGATTTGTAGTACATAAGTCATTTTACGTACGTACGATAGAATATCTTATCTGCTTACTTATATGGATTATTGAAAATACATCATCTTTCATTATGGTTGCGTCTGATATAATTAAAATTTACTATTGATAGGGTTGCCAAACATACTATTAACAACAGTATTATACTTTTTGTTTGTTTATACTTTTTACTGTTTTATAAAAAGAAGTATACAAAATACTGTTTCACGTCAGCTAGCATCCAGATTTTAGATTTTTAATCGACTTCAACAAAGAAGGAGGTTTCTCAAATCAGATGTTTCGATGTTTTTTTTACGTATGTTCGCGCAGAACTTCGTGATTAACCGATTTAAAAAATTCTTTTTTATCTGATTGGCTATTCTTACAAAATGGTTCCGTATTTTTATTTATAAAAATCTGTTCAGTTGTTTGTTTTTGAAATCAAAATAACAAAATTTAGAAATGTTCTCATATATCTCCGAAACTTATGATCTGATTTTAAGAAATATTTTTTTGTCTGATAGGTATACTTTCAAGATGGTCCAATAAAATATCGAAGAGGATATGTTTCGAAAGTACATTTTAAAGGCGTTTGAAATCGGTTTTTGCAATTTTATGTGAAAATAAACTTTTAATGGAAGTGTTAGTAACTTGAGACTACTATTGTGGAGTTTTTTAACTATTTTAAAAATGTTAATAAAATGTTTAGTTGTGCAAGAAGCTCCAAAAAACGTTTTAAAAACGTCAAAAAAATCTAACACTATTTTTTGTTAAATACTGTTAATTTTATTTTTCCGACCGTAATATACATCATTTCTTGTTCGAAAAGTTGGGAACCCTGACTACTGACTTATTATTAAAAATGCTAACAACGGAGCGTTCTACATTTTACTAATCTTCATTATTTTACCCTGGACCAATTACTCAGTTACCGGGTTTATATTTCACGCTAATATTTAATTATGCCCGAATTTTTAATCATCTTTGCCCAATTCTTCTCGCTTTATGAAGTGCTGGTACGCCTTTTTTTGGAACACGGTTAAAAAACGCGAGCTACACAGTAAACGAATATTACTATAAAATCCTAACTCCTCTTTATTTTTGATTGAACATATAATCATATATTTGAAGAAAATTAAACCTTTTCTTCGCCCATAGACACACGCAACATCCGGAGAGTCGTGTGTTAGGCGTAGATAAGGCGTCCCCGGATTGCCGTACAATAAATTCAATCCGTACAATTAATTTCATGTCCTAATCCTGACCCAATGGTCAGGATTAAGGACATGAAAGAAAAGAAACATTAAAAAACGTAACCCCAAAAAGTCATGCACATTTTATTTTTTGCGGTGGTACTTCGCCGGCCAAGCGCGTCCGTCGAAGTGCACCAAAAGCTGTGAAAAGACGTTATGCTATACCACCTAGAAAAAAAATGACGCGAGAATGAAGTTTCGAATAGAAAAAATACAGGATGTTTCTCAAAGCTTGAGTCAATAATATGTTAAGTGTGTAAAATCTTGTCTTTTAATTCCAAGTCTATAAACTTGCGAAATGTTTTGCGTTGAGGCAGTTAAACTTGGACGTACAAACAGATTACATTAGTAAATAAACATTTAGTGTATACCAAACATAAATATTTTTAAGTAAACTGTTTACTCTTCTGTATAAATTTCACAAACAACTCAACAAAAAACTAAGCGCAATTTATATCATCTGAGAATTTAGCCTGTTGGTAATTATTTCATCTATACTTATATCAGGAACTATTGGCCCGGATTCAAATATTATTTTAGTGTAACATAGACCTTTTAATGAGGAATGCTTCAGGCTATGTTACATGACGCTATGACCAAGGAGCAGCTAGTAAATACGTAATATACGTAATTCGTGCGCGATTTGTGCTGTCGCCAGAAGGCCTATAACCCCATTACATTTTGGAATATGTCTTATTACCTTTTTTAACCGACTTCAAAATAAACTTCAAAATATTTAAAATTTTTTTTTTGATCTAATATGGTTCCTATAAATTATTAAAAAAAGTGTTTTTTTTTAGTCAAAATAAAAAAAAAATAGGAATGTTTATACATATCTCCGCCACTTACGAACTGATTTTAAAAATAAATATCTATCTGATTAGGTATCGAAAACAATCCTAAAAAAATTCATAATAATCGAATTAGTAGTATGTTTTTAAAATCAAAATAACGTACAAGATATGTATGTTTCGATAGTACATTTTTAAGGCGTTTGAAGTCGGTTTTTGCATTGCTAATCGTATGCAACACAAACGTACAAAATGAAAACGGGAAAAACAATATTGCAGCGGCAGAATTATGATTAACAAATATTTGTAGCCCAGATAAAGTTTTGCTAACACCTGACGTCACGTATGTACCCACACAAGGGAACAAAGAATGGTTATCGCCGCACACATGTGTTCCATTTATAGATTGTGACTCTTTATCATGAGCATCCGGACTTCATAGTACAGCTGTGGCGGCCATTGTGTGCACAACAAACCGAGTGACTATATTCACCATGGATAATAATAACAGTAATCAAGAACAAAATACTATTGATAAAATAAAGACTGATGTTCAAAAAGACCAAGTTGATAACGACAAGTGGGGATACGTCGTTTGTTTCGGAACCGTGGTCACGTTTGTGAGTATACGATCAGTGTTTTGTTTACGATTTGAGTTTTCGAATACTAACAAAACATATTTGCTTAATAATAAACATGAATCAGATTACGTTTTTCTTTTTTGTTTATGTACGATCCGCGCGTCAGGTTATAGACTTTTAAAAATAATTTTTAAAAGTTTAATGCCATGTTCGTGGTGTTGGTTATTTGTTAATTTTATGTAAAATTAGACATAATTATTTATTATTATGTTATTCATTTAAATGTATATTAAAAGAGTCCACGATATGTTAACGATACGACTAATTATAAACCATTAATAAAAGGACATAAAATATTCACTAACAAGTTGTTAACTATCAATGGAATAATTTAAATTGGTCGAGGAGAACAACAACATTAAAAAAAAACAACAGGCGCCTATTTAAAAAAAAATATCTATAAACAAATAAAGTAGCAGCCTATTTTTAATGCTGCTGGGGCTCCTCTACGAGTGCATATGGCAAAGCCCACCTGCCACCACGCGACCCCAGTGCGGATTGGCTGACTTCACACACACATGTTGATGTTTTCCTTTACCGCAAAGAATGTGGTAAATCAGTACTTAAAATTGTAAATAGAAAATTAATAATTTGATTGGTGCCTGCACCGGGGTTTGAACTCAGGTTAATCGCAAGTAACTAGAATTGAATGCGATCGCCCGGTCAATGAGTTACCACAGCTCATCTAATATGTAAGCAGTGGAACTTTATATACAAATTGGACGAGCATACTCATGCCAACATACTTAAAGGCCGGCAACGCTCTTGTAACTCCTCTGGTGTTGCGCGGTTAAGTCAAGTCCATGGGCGGCGGTGATCACTTAACATCAGGTGAGCCGTTTGCTTATTTGCCTCCTTCTTCATAAAAAGCAGTGTGTATAAAATTGGATTTACATAAATAAGACATTTTTTTAAATAAGTTGACATAAAAATTGCCAATTCATCGAAAGTTAAGCCAGTATCCTCTGCGCGTGTGGAGAAGCATATATATGGTCGAATTATGCTCCATAACCTTACGTAACTTATATGCTTTCGCATTTCTATTTATGAGACTGTGCGGCATCTTTCATAAGCTACATAGACTGAATACGATGATGTTAAATATTTCATATTATGTTTTCATTTTTGAATAATGTTAGCAAGATATTTAGTGATAGGCAGCTCTCAAACATACACACATCCGAAAAGTTGATTATCGGGGACAAAACAAATGATTGAATAATGGGAAACTACAAAAACAAATTGAAGGTTACGATGGGAATGGAATAGAAGAAAAGGTAGTATGAATGGCCACCCAGCATTCTAGCATACCAAAGGTATGCCTTAAAGATGTACCTACTACCGAAGGCTTTGTATAGGGTGAAGTGACTTTTCCATTTCAGCATAAATATAACCTAAGCTGTGTAATATTATGTTTTATATTTCTTTTTATATCCATAAGTTGTAAGAAGACATGACATAAAACTTAGAATATAAAATTTTGTTCATACTGCCAGGGTGAACGTAGACAATAAACTTATTTGTTTGGATTTACTTGTTTTTACCTTTCTGCTCGCTTTCACCGTAAAAGTTTTAACGAGGACCACATTTGAAAAAAGGGATGCTATGCGCCCTTTTTTCAACCAACAATTTTTTAATAATTTTTGCAGATAGCTGGAATAGGTCACGTCAACTCGTTTGGGCTTATTTATAACGATTTTATTATTGATACGAATTCTACGGTCAGGTCGTTGACCACGGCACATGGAGTTTTCGCCATTATGCTTGCAATTGGAGGTAAGCAGCTTTCTGTGTTATTTTTAATCAAAAAATTAGTATTTTTAATTAAAAAAAATCGTTTTTCTTGGCCTTAACGTGAATAGCCGAAACCTAACTCCTCATGTCATTATAAGGAAAGATTTTTATTTTATTCATAATTATATCAAGATTACAAATTGTATTTTTTTTTTCTGTAAATAAATATAGTTAAACGGTTTCTTAAAGAACATTTAAAGCACGATTTCGAATACAACATTTTAGTTAGATAATATTTTAAACTAAGGTAAACTTGTTTATCAATGAATAGTTCGGATATCCTAAGTGATTTTTTTCCCTAAATTAAATGATTTTCTCGAAGCTGCATGCCGTTATTTACTATACTATATAAAAAAGCTATCTATACGATTGTGACAGATTATCTAAATAATATTGTAATAAGTAAATCGCCTGATTACATGTTGATATCAGCTATATATTTGGTTAAAACTGAACAAAGACAAAGACACGCATATTCATAACGACATATTTAAGCTAGACGCTAGAAGAGAATGTAAACATTTGTAACTTTTATCGATAGAAGAAATTTATGGAGGATGAACTTGATGTATAACTTTTAAAACATCGCGATATAAATATAATATATAAGGTAGATGGTCTCATTTGAATATTTGAATTATCTTGATATCAATATATTTAAAATACTAATTTGATCTTATATGTTTTTTTGGAAAAATGTTTAATTCGTTACATCATGATCTGTTTTTTAGGCCTGATTCTCAATATGATTTTTAAGAAGCACTCTTTGAGGCTTGGAGGCTTCATGGGTGCAATCGTGTTCTCGGCAGGCTCGTTGCTCACAGTTTTTATAACAAACACTAATCAGCTACCAATCACATTTGGAGCCCTCCAAGGGATCGGCTTCGGAATGATGGTTCCCGTTTGCTATTCGACCTTAAATTATTACTACGTCAGGAAAAGAACTCAAGTGATGAGTGCCGTGAAAGCCTTTCAAGGATTTATTCTCATATGGTATCCGCAGCTGATAAAGACTTTGATGACGTATTACGGGTTCAGGGGCACTTTGTTGATAATATCGGGAATTTCATTACACGCCTTCCCAGGGATGGCTGTTATGAAAACAACTGCAAAGCGACAACTGAATAACAGAATCGCAAGTATTTTTACTTTCTCAAGAAATTTATTTAATGATTTTGATCAGGTATTCTCATTATGATTATATTTATTCAACAGAAGATAACAATGTGAATAAGGAAGAACACATGGATTTGCTTAATATTGAAAACGGGAATTCAAACCTAAATCCAAAGACAATTAAGGAAACGTCCAAGAACAAGCTGAATGAATTAGGGTTGGTAACATTGTCATTTTCAGTTATAATAAATAAAATTTCAATCCGAATTTATTGATATCTGGACTGTAACTTTATTTTAGAAAGGAATTATGCAAATTGTTAAATATTAAAGTACTTAAAGATACAGTTTTCTGCAACATCTGCATTGGTCAGAGTTTCGTCAATTTCTCCGACTTAACATTTTTCATCTTGCAGCCAATGCTTTTGTTCCAATATGGGTACAACGCGGTGAGTTTTCTTACTTTATATTAATCAAATCATTGCCACGAAGCATACCAACATAAATATATTCATAAAATTGCTCTTTGTTAAAATGACGTTGAATTCATAGATTACTTTGCATTTGTTTTACGGCCGAGTAATCTAGTTGATGATTAGTGAGTTCAACCATAGTTAAATTTTAACAACTGGGAGTAATTATGACTATAAGCTAAGGATGCGGTTGAATATCTTGATCGTTCTTAACACGATTTGTAAGACGGTTCGATTCCCACACGGAGCAAATATTTGTATGACCTGCAGATACCAGTAGATGCTTCAGATCTAGATGCTTGTAAATGTATTATTGATGTTTGTAAAATACACCTATAACACAGAACTTAGTTCTTAAAATAAAGGCAGCGTTTTACAATACAATACACAAAATCTTAGACAAATACTCTCACGTGAAAGTCAATTTGTTTTTTTTATGGAAAAGAAGACAAACGAGCAGACTGTTTACCTGATGGTAACCGATCCCGTCGCCATGAACACAAGTAACATACAGAGAGTTGTCAACGTGGAAAATTGGATAGAATAGGTTTTTGAATAGGATGAAGTCGGAGTTAAGTATATGGAGTGGGAAAGATAAGGGTAGACATGGCTATCCGGCAACCTCAAAAGTCATGCATACTTTATTTTATGCCGATCTTATAAGGGGAGGCGGTACATCCCCGGGTGAACGTGGCCGTAGAAGTGCAGTAAAAGCAGTAAAAATATATTATGCTTTACCACCTGGATATGGTTTGGATGATTTAAATGTTATTTAATCTTATATATAAGAATCTACGAATTTACCGAATGCTCTCCTGCCATCTTATTTATTCGATTTGTGATTATGAAAATCGAATTCCAGACAGAAGTCGCAACATGTATATCAATCGTCACTGGGGCTGACGTGGCTGGACGGTGTTTTCTTGCTTTCATAAGCGGAATAACGTCAATAAACACAAGGATTTTATTCTACATAGCAACGTTACTTACTTTTCTGGTAAGAATAGGTAAGTCGTGATAACTAAAACTATCGAATTTATAATTTTAAAGGTTAGGATAATGATTACAGGTCGATCTTTGATCCTCAATATTTTTTTTTCTATAGACAAACCTTCACTTAGGATTAAGTGATCCGTTGCATATAGATACAAATGGCATCTGAAGAATTACGATTGCGTTGTAATTTTTGGAAATAAGTTCGAAGGGAAAAGAAAAGGGCATGAATATGCATGCTATGCATATTTTATTTTCACCAGCTTTGTGAAGCTTATTGGTACTACCCTGGGTGAACTTATAACTGTAGCCATAATTTTGTCATAGGTATGATCAGCATACATTTCATTAATTTAATTTATGTTTTAGTTTTTTTTTAATATAAAGTATTCATGCCACATATTGCATTTGGTTTTTATCTTAGCGTTTATATTGGTGATTAGTACCGTAATATATTATTATTTTATTAATGTGTAAATATGTATACTGTTGGTGTGTCTACAATAAATAAATAGCAAGACATGTCTACAGGGTGTCATGCTTTACCACGCTGAAAAATCCGAGTCACTTAAGTGATATATGTCTTCCTCCTAGCCTTTTCCCAAATTACTTGAGGTCGGCTTCTAATCCACTCAAATATAGCCTGAATTTCAGTTTTTGCGCAGAGCGACTGGCTTCCGACCTCCGCAACCCAAAGAGATAAACTGAATTCGAAGGATAGATTAGTTGTCAGAATATTTGAAGGCACTGAGTACCTATAACGACTGCCAAAGATGTTCTTGGCAACCGGGACCGACTTTTTACATGCCCATCCAACGCATGGATCATCTTTCTTTTCAGGCAATCGGGTAATCAGCCCGCATTGCCCTAACCCAACCAAGAAACAACACCACAAAGTCGTTGTCCTCCCGCGGGGTTCGAACCAGCGACCTCCGGTTTGTAAAGCAAGCGCCCATAGCACTAGGCTACGGAGGCGGTTACTTAAGTGATATATGTAAGCATTCATATTTCTGTATTATATACATATAACTCAGGATTATAAATGCTAGTAAATAAATATTGTGATTAGAAAAATATAATGTATTATCATATCTTTAGTCATCATAGCATAGCTTTAGTACCCCTGATTACATTCTGACCATGTCGATATTAGTTAAATCTATTAATAATCTTAATTGGTTGTACTAAACTGAAATTACGACATTTCATGTTACGAATTGGCAGAATTTCTTGCATGACTACGTTGTATTACTGAGCGTTTAATTATTTCATTTTTATTTGTTATTTCAGTGATGCTGCAAGTGCGGCAGTTTCTTTTCGTTGCACTGGTAACCGGAACGTTGGGTGTTCTTCGCGGATGGCTTCATGTTGCCAGTCCGCTGGTGATTTCGAATCACGTCTCCCATCAGGACTTTCCCGGAGCTTACGCCCTGAGCATGCTTGCAGCGGGATTAGTAAACGTCACATTCGCACCATTTATAGGTAATATAAATGTCTGTATGTATAAAATCTTCCTTACCAAATTTCGGTCACAGCGGACAATCTACTCAGAGATCAGCCAACTGTGCAGGATATATTATAGTGCACAAGTGAACCGCAGACATAAGTGCACTCTCTGTTCCTTAACTCTTGAAGCCCGATGGGACGGATCCGATATCCGATTCGACTGGAGAGAGACCAAGCGCATGACCTTTTTACATGTCCATACGGCGCATGGATCATCTTTCTTTTCAGAAAATCGGCTAAGCAGCCCGCATTGCCTTAATCTAACCAAGAAACAACAACATAAGTTATTGTTCCCCCAGTATGCTAATGAAAAATAAGATAATTTAATATCAAAAAGCCTTTATCTTAAGTATGCCGATAGAGTACGTCAATTATGTATATTATTGTTAAATAAAAAAAGACGGAACCTCATCTTATTTTTAGTATTTTTTTACGTTTTCTGTAAAGCTTATTTTAACGCAGCATGGATTATAATTGAACCAAAAGTTAGATGCTAAATATAACCCAATCTCTATTTCAACTATTTCTAATTAATATTTATCTGGTATAAAGGATTTTGAAGAAACTTTTTAAATTTTTACAGGTCTGGTGAAAGACGTCTATGAAGATTACGTGCCAGCATTTTACGCTTTGGCTGTATGTTGTTTGCCATGTTTGTTATTTTGGCCATTGGAGTACAGGTTAAAAAGACAACGTTTTGTTAATAGTGCGGACGGATAGTGACATTATATTTATTTTGGAAAAAAATATGAAGAACTCATAATAATATAAGCATGTAATAACAAATACTAATTCGAAAGGTGTGTAGTAACAGATGTATGTAAATAGAACCATGTAAAATATTAATGTCTATTTCTTTAAATTTACAAATACTGATAACAAACGAAAATGAAACTTTTGTGTTGTCACTTTACAAACGCAATAAAAGAGTAAACAATATAATTATTTTTATTTATGTAATAAAATTTTAAGAACCTTCACATAATTATTTTTATTTATACAATTTCAACGAGTCAAAATAATTTGGGGTGGCAAATAGCAGATCACCAGGGCTTTTCCTTATATCTTATTGGTTCTTAAGCAATCGAGCAGACTGATGTTAAGTGATCACCGTCACCAATGGACTCCCGCAACACCAGAAGAATTACAAAAGCGTTGCCGGCCTTTTAGATAAAAGAACGCTCGTTTCTTGAAGGTCCCTTACTCGTATCGGCCCGGAAATACCGCAGGTACTTCATATACCATTATAAAACACACCTTGGATTATAGTGACGATGAGGAGCCTTTCGGTGACATCGTATACATGTATGTAAGTGTTGGACGCTACTCTGGCGTAATACAAGAAACCAATTAGAATGTGGCAAAGGAACGAATTTGTCAGCTGCACAACGCGCCAGCTCCTTTCAATTTTTAACCTTATCCCTTATACACTTTTATTGATATACTTATATCGACACACACTTAAAAGTACGTCCAATCAATGCTTAATTTTTTCTCTTACTACGGGGCAACTAGACTACTACGTAGAAGTCTGTTTTACTAAATATGTGATGATAACTACAACACTGGAACCAGTTTTCAAAAGGTGCTCCTTGACCCAGATAATTGCCTAATGTGTCATTTTAAGAGTTCATTTTAAAAGTTAATCTCATACAGACAGTATGGAATTAACTCTTAAAATTAAATCAAATTCTTTTAAATTCACATGACAACATTAATAGACGCCACTGGGATTCGCCCACGCATTCTTTGAAGACAATCCGTAGTAACAATCAGTCGATATTAGCTCTAGCATATACGCATATCTGAAACGCCGTAACGCGGATATCTCAGACGCTATGGAAATTTCCAACGGATCGAATACACCCGAAAGAATTATGGCGCAAGCGGTCTCCAAACTAAACAGATTGTTTTGCACGATAGCATAAATCCGATTCCCAAGGCATCCGCCTGTCAACAGCTATTGTTGGTACGTGTTTATCTATTTCGTTCGGAAAGCTAAAAGACCTTATAAGACCAAATCCGATTAAAAAATGTATCATATGTCAAACTGGATTAATGTTTTTTTTTGTCTTTTACTTTCCATTAATAGTCCGTCATTTTAGACATTTGAAATAATAAATATTTTGACAGAGCCAAAACTATGAGGAGAGCTCGAGTTCACCACCAGAACGAAAACTTCAAAGTCCGCATCGATCGATCCCATGGCTAAGAGTGCTAAAACAGTTATTCGGGGTCAAAGATCGAAATTTTTGATTTTTTGATTTTTCTCGAATACGGTAAGATTTTTTTTTAAATTATCTCAGACTAAAGTTGTAGGTCAAAAAATTTTCTGACATTTTTGACTTGTTATTCAACACTGTATAATGTTCCTTGGCCCATTTACCTGATCTACTTGATTTCATTTTTGCTTGGTTTTCAGTCATTCTTTTTCTCTTGATATGAATCTTAAACTAACATTTGCCCTCGGCACAGTCGCAAGTATCACGTCAACATCATTATCATATTCATATATTTGTCAACGTCGTTGCTATATTAAATTATGGTCTAATCATAATAAAATTTGCATGCCGCCACCGTTAGATATGGAAAGTTCCGGAGCTTACAACGGAATTACCATAAACGCCTCTCATGGACACAATAAGCGTCTAGTACTCTTTTTAATTTATATGAACGGTTTTATTTTATTCTTTTTTATAGAAAAAAGGAAGACGCCTGCTCGTTGAGGCGGGTCACCTGATGGTAAGTGATCCCGTCGCCCATTGACACACGCAACATCCGGAGAGTTGCGAGTTCGTTATTAACCTGGAAAATTGGTTAACAAAGGTTTATTGGATAGCATGGGGTTGTGGTTAGGGATTTGGAGAGGAAAGGAGAGGGAAAAGAAAAGGGTAGACAAAGAAGGGTAGACCCAAAAGTCATGCATACTTTATTTTATGCTGACTTTATAAACGGCGGTGGTACTTCCCCGGACGAGCGTGGCCGTAAAAGTGCAGCAGAAACTGTGAAAGGATGTTATACTCTACCACCTAGGACAAGAAGGATCATTAAATAGGAATTGACATCCCCTGCCCATTCATATAATAAATGTAATTCTTCATTTTTGGCACACTATCAAAAGAAAAGGTTCTTAATTCGCTTAATATTTTTTCTTCAAAACTCCGTCACTTATAAAGCAATTCTTTTCCAAATATTGCACTTACAGATTGGTTCCACAAACTTTTTATAAATGTTAGTTTGCTTTTTAAACTAAAATATGAAAACGTATTTCTAAGAATAGTGCCATTGCTTATTTCAAACAGGCGTGTATTTACGAGTATTGTTATTTATTTTAAAAATCATAATCTGTAATTTACAAATACTACGACCTGCTTTAGACAGGAGTTGGAAGATCTTCAGATAGCTCGTTCCAGCAAGGAATATAAATAAACCAGGGACTGTAAACATGGTTTATTTTATTTGTGAACGAATTTAGAATGTAACTACACTTATGCGCGAATTAGACAAGAGTGTCTCTGTTAAATGTAAACTAATTTTAGTTTTTTTTACTATTATTGCCGATATGGTATTTTATTCATAGACTGGCGAGCCTCCACGTCACTGTTCGCCTCAAGTTAAAAAAACAGATGTGAAATATAGATAATAGGCATTAAAGTACAGATTATGGAAGGAACTAAATATGGCATAATAAAAAAATACGATAACTAATTAATATTAATATTGCTTTCACTACTAAACATTTTGCCAATAAAACAATATACATATGTTGTATACAAATGCACTTAATTTAATTAGACAACGTTTATATTCCATCATACAGCGTGGTGATGCGTCGCCACGGCAAGTATCGCCACGCCAACAATCAAGTTTACCCTAGCCCATAGATGTTTCACGTCAAAAATAATCAATGTTGTTTAGTACACACGTTATGTTACATTGTTTTAAAATTATGTCGCAATGTAATAATAGTTTTTTTTTATCCTTTCTCATACAACAAATTTAATTAAAAAGAAAGAATATTATTTAAACAAGTCTTGAGTAGTCGAAAGTTGTTCAATTATTAATGTTTTTGAAAACTGATGATTGCATAGCTCAATAGTTTATCTGATATAATCTTATCATGATAAAAAGCATTATAACTGTACACAAAAGTAGTTTGCGTAAAAGGTCTATCATTTAGATAGGCTGGTTACTGGCAAGGAGCGTATATAAGACTTATAATTTTAGCGTTTTCAAAACATGTTATTGGCTAAGTCACCTTTTTAAAGGGCATCCGAACGGACTCAAACTTCTGCAAAAATGCTTAGTGCATGAAACATAACATCCAGATATAGCTATCCTTGTCATTCCATTCAAAATCGAAAGTAGCATTGCCTCAATTAAAACATCTTGTTGATTTAAGAATACTCGTCCAATTGAGCGAAAGATATTATAGTAAGCAAATGTCTATTGTCACAAGTGCACTCACTTTTCTAATCTAGCATTCCCGATTAGGAGTATAAATCAAATCAAAATATACGAGTATTTATCGTTTAGGCGTTTACATGCTCTTATGAAAGGCCAACTTTTACATAAGGATTCGTTCATTATAAGCTGCCACCAGCTCGGAAAGCATACTCTACCGACAAGAGCTGGTGGGAAACTCAGCAGTTGCTCTTTTAAAATGATATTCGTTTTCAATTTTCTGTACAATAATTTGCTCTTAAACCTACGCAAGTAACAACAGACAATTGTTGTGTCATCAAAGAATTCAGTAATTTAAATTGTTCAAAATGTAAGCTTGATATTGATTGTGAAATTCTGTCATAGATGCGTATACCGTGTCCCATGAATGATTTATTAACCTTTTGAAGGCGAAAGCTTGGTAAATTATTTTTTTTCTTTTTTGTCGTATTTACACTGCATCTGTCAAAACTGTCATACTGTATATCTGACCTGATCAGGATTTCATGAACCAATTTCACCTTCTAAACTTGTTTAATGCTTAAAGATAAAGATATATAGGGATAAGATTCCGAAGCAAATCTAAGTTAGGTCCTTTAAATAGATAGATTATTACAAATCCTTTTTCATTTTAAATTAACAACTTTACGCGGATGGCTAAATTGATGACACGTAGATCGATCCTTTTTTGCTTGCCTGTTTTAAGATCTTGGCGCTTCCCAGGATATCCCTCTTTGGTGAAATTTTGACACAGGTGGGAATGAGATCGTGTTCTCGGCATATCTTCAAGAAATTTAAAGATGTAACGTATCATGCGCGCTTCGTTTTCAGATCTTCAAGATGGTGTATTTTGTTTGCGGTTTCCAGTCCGTACTGGTTCACAATATTATTTCTAAGACTTACGCGAATATTTGATATTTTAAATTACATTATATTTGACACGATTAATTCAGTGAAAGATCAAGGGATCGCCAAATCATGTACAGAAATACGGTAAATCGTTCACGCGTCAAAGCTGCTTTTTGAGGTAGTCTACTGTAGGGATACGAACGAAGGGAACGATGAATTTTTTGATTGTACGGAATTAGTCGAAATTCAATAGTGTTCTTTTTTAGAATAAAGTTGACAAAAGAACAAAACACCATTGACTTATGTAATGTAGTGAACTAACGTACTAGACCCAGCACAGGGAACAACATCTGTGCGCAATAAGGAGGTGTCCGCACCGCAGATGCTCCAGTCGGCGTCCAACACTCGCCGCGTTTGAACGAATATAACTGTCAGTACTAGAAAATAACGTTTAAAAGTTACCGTATAAATAAATTAAAAAATATTACGTCTGTTTACATATTAAAAAGAAATATTGTTTTATTCAAAATGTTTGTGGGGGACATTGATGTATTTTAGAGCTGCAATCTATTTTAAAAGGCAACAAAATGAACAAACATTAATTATTGTATTCCGCTCCACTAAAAAAGAATGTGCTTTTTTTAGCTCCCCATATAAATACGTATCTTTTTTCATAAATTTTAGATTACTTTTATTGTATTTCTAATAGCTTAACTTATATTTTGGTTTGAAACTAAGCAAAACAAATTACAAAAGTGTACCAAATTTATATTTACCCATTGCCAATTATTTTATGGATTAGATACGTATGTACTAAAGTATTTTTGTGAGTTTTATTGTACTACTTTTTGTGATCTGCAGAATTCATTGACACTAAAGATATCTTTTGTAAAAGGCAAACTTCAGTAGATATTTATCTATCTACTTTTTTTATACACACGCCATACAGAGACAAGGTCCACATGCCCATATTTTTACATAAATTCCACTTTTATTATTTGACTGAAAAATATGCCTACTGAAATATGAATTGCCGCTTCTATATCAAACAAGAGCTATGGCGCGCTCGCACTCTCGCCGCCCCCGCCGCTGCGTTGTCGGCGCAAAGACTTTGTTTACTGTGCTGGGTCTAGTAAGTCTATGATTGACACCCACGGCATAAAATAAAGTATGCATAACTTTTGGGGATGCAGGATGGCCACGTTTACCCTTTTATTTTTCCACTGCTACCTCCTTCAAATCCTTAATCCCGACCCCATGCTATTCAATAAACCAATTCTATCCAAAAATCCTAGTTTGACAACGCACTTGCAACTCTCCGGATGTCGCGTATGTCTATGGGCGATAGAATCGCTTACCATCAAGTGAACCGTCTACTCGTTTGTCTTCCTTTTTATAAAAGAAAAGAAAAAAATGTCGGAAAAATAAACTATTTTAAAGTGTGAGTTGCAACCTATATATAATCAACCTGAATGGCAAAGTAGGTTACAGCGCTTAGTTTGTTCATTATACGCATGCCCCTCCTACACCCTTCTGTTCGAAGGACACAAACTTAGATTCAGCTGGGAACAGAAGAACAGAGCTGGGTATGTGAGATAAATAATGTCATTAAGTTAATTTCAAAAATTAAAATTGTAAATATTAGGATAAAGCGATGTAGACCTTTTCAATATCCCTCGTATGCAGTCTGATATGATGAGGCCTCCTATAATTTAGACGACCAATTTATTACCATATACATTTTCTTATAAATTAACGATATAGTTTAGAAAGTTATCAATTCTTTAGTAAAAGATTTTTACATATTTCTTGATTATAAGGTCGTTTCAAATATAAAATTATAATTACAATGTGTTACATTTACTGCCGACTACACGGCGTCGTGTATTTTGACAGCTATTTTTCTATAATCCAGTACGGCTTCGGCCTTTGTGGCAAGCTTACGTTAGTGTCGCGGTTATATGGGCAATACATCGATCGTGATAAAACTACAATTTGATTTTTGTTTGCATGAGTGTTGTTGTTTTTACGAATGATTATTATTTATGTATTAACCCGCCAAAATGAATATTTCAACTGGTCCTTCTAAACTTCGTAGATCTTCGACTACTTCAAAAGTTAGTGCTAAAAAACATCGAAACCAGGAAAGTTCCAATGATACCAATGATTGTTCGATCACAGAAGCCGTTTTTTCGCAGTACCAGGACAGTAAATTGTCAGATGGCGAGGGAACTGATGCTAGTAGTGATTGCAGTATATTCGACCTTCACCGTCAGGAACAACCATCAAGATGATAGAACAATATCACCATCCATTATTGATGGGAAAACAATTTTATTCGATATACCAGATACTTGTATATTACGTATTGGTGCCAATTATGCGGCGCTGTGTGAGTATTTTTAAATTTAAAAACGAGCCTATTTCCGATGTATAATTAAAGGTAGTACAATTAAAGTTAATATATGTAACAATTTCAACAAGAAAAAAATATGACATTTTTGTGACATCATATGAAATCAGTCGGCATTCAATGTTTTAAATTCAATTGTATTTGTGATGAACAAGAGTATTACAATCAGTATAACTCAATGTGGTTTTGAGGATTCGTGGGAATCGAACCCACGCGTCTCAGACGCCGCAGCCAATGTCTTAGCCACTGCTGGCATACCAGTTGGCGCAGTGGCTAAGACATTGGCTGCGGCTATTTAAAGACCAAATATGTGAAAATGCTCAATAGGGGTTTTTTTTTATATTTCATCACACTATATACACACTTTAATAATAACATAGTTTATATTATTTTAAATTACTTGTGATACTTTTAACAAACATAATATTTAACAATTCTCAACATGAAGTGTTTTATTATTTTTTATCATTCCTATCTACACACTTTAACAAAGACATGATTCATATTATTTTAAATTACACATGATAATGTTGAAAAAATTACATGTATCAACACTCAATATGAAATATGTTTTACTGTTTTATCTGACCTCTTACACACTTTACTAACTGAATTATTTATTTTTATAAATTAAATTTGTGATAAACACTAAAACTATGTATAGATTTATACATTTTTTTTTTAATTTTACGTGATATTGTTGAAAAAATTTACATGTCACACTGCTTAATATGTAATGTTTTATTATGTGATGGGTGTGTAATAACTATTAAATTACAAATTTACATTGAAATGTACACTTGAGAGCAATAAAATCGCACACCTTGACTTTTTTTGATAAGGCAGTTTTTTTTTATGAATCTGAATAAATATTTAAAAAAACACACATACTAATTGAAAGTCTACCTCATTGCCTTTCTGATGATATCAAA
>JAOCPS010615822.1:0-10982 GCA_025505425.1 Graphium colonna | reverse complement strand
TCTAGCATTGGGTCCTTCAGGAACCTATTTCAGGGACTAGTCTCTTCACAAAGATTTATAAGTCTAGTTTAAGTAAGTTTTGTAGAGAAAATAAAAGTTTCTTTATAATCATTTTCCTTTATAAATCACGTAGGAGAGATGTTAGTAATCGCGAATTATTTGCAGTTTATTATTGAAACATACATAGACTTTTATCAGATTTCATAAAAATTTACACTAAGACTTTTCTAATAAAAGATAGATTTGTAACAAAAAACCTCATCTAAATCCGATTAATAGTTTTTGGTATACCAACATACATGCATATGGAATAAATAGAGAACCTCCATTGCATGATTGAAAAACCATTCTAAAGACCACTAGTGGCAATATCATATCATTTTTTAACCATTACCCTTGCCAACCATAATCATTTGCCGTACTTATAATTTCGATGATCGAGCTCTAGCGAGGACCATGGATAAAATTTCTACTCGTAGTAAATATTTGTATGGTCGGTTATTATAAACACTGCCCTTATAGATAGGGCAGCGTTCATAATAACAAAAAAGACAAACAGCAGCACCCAAATCCGAAACAAATACTTGTAGGTCAGGATGGGAATCAAACTTACGACCAGCAAAAATGCCACCCGGTCATCAACAAAATTATTAAACACAGTTAAATGGCTGTTAACCATAAAAGTGTTACCCTTAGAATATAGATAAAGATCGAGTGCTAACATCGCTTTTCCCCCCTTGTTCTTGTAAGCAATGTTCTATACTTCTTTATGCCCTAATATCGACAGTTGTGTAAAATTTTACTTATCCAGTGAAAAGTTATTTTATAAGGAATATTTAATAAAACGTAACCAAAATATTAATTATAAACAATCAGAAAATTGCAGGCTTTTCGAAAACTTAAAAAAACATTTATCAATGTAATTACTTAAATACATTAATAAATTTTGCTTTCGAAAATCGTTTTTTCATCACAGTACTGCACATTTCACCAGCTTTTGGTAATTATAGAGATATTATTTAGCAGAGACACATTTGGCGCGCGAATAGCTTTGTGACTAGTTAGATGTTTAGACGTGACTTTGGTGTTGGTGCACACGGTTCACACCTTTGCTTACGGTAAACTTTCGGTGACCCAGGCTCTATAGATAGACTTGTATTCTAAGAATGTGACTTAATAAACATTATCATCAGAAAGTGCAAAATTTATAAATTTAAGTAAAATAAATTATAAACTAATTTCAGTAATTCATATCAATTATCTTTACATCGTAGTATTTTTCCTTTTGACAATCAAATGCCACTATAAACAATGATATCCCTTTTACAAAACTCGACTTTTAAAGGAAAAGTGACATTTTTCTTTTTCTTGCAATAGTCAATTTGATAAATTAATATTCTGATTGTAGTTGTAGTTCTATTCTGCAGTATTTGTTTTATTTATTAAAAGCTTTTATTTCCTTTTATGATCCAATATTATGATAATATGAAGCTAATCTGATGCTGAAGCTGGAAGGTAGCCATATACATCTCTCTAATTAAATGAAGCAAACCCATCGAGTTTGGACTCATGTGAGTCATCTTGAAGAGTACATATACAAACGCTTATAAAAGCTTGTTTATAATAACATTTTTTTATTTGAATCTATTTGATATAAGCCATTCTGTATTTATCTGTCTACAACCGCTTACCTCGTTTGTCGTTCACACAAAAGTTAAAATCCGGAATTGTAATTGAATCGTTGTTATATTATTTCATTGATCTTTCACAAATTAAATATTACACAAATAAATTTTCACTAATAAAAATTTTGTGCTATTATATTTTAACTTTTGGGAAAAACAGAACACATTATTCCATTCGTTTGCCGAAAACAAATAAAACACTAAATGTTAACTTAAGGAGAAAAAAAACTTAAAAAAAAGGCGATCTATAAACACTCCCTCCGATATTTACTTATAAAACGATTTTTGTTAAGTTTTTAAGAAATATGATCTACTGAGGACATAAACCACGTTATAATAAATAAGTGTATATAATAATAAATAGTAACATATGTAAATAATACATTAAGCCATAAAATGTAAATAGTTTTTGTTTTAGTATAAAAAACGCATTATGAGTTTCGTTTTTTTTGTATATTTTCGTTCTTTAGTGTTGTTTTTATAAATGAAAAATAAATAAATAGGGTAGTTAATAAATATGTCCAACAAAATATCATTTGATATTAAAACTTCAATAAACCAACCCAATTTGCGAATCCAATCATAGTTTATATGAATACAAATATATTATATACCGTCATGTATTTATGGACAGTCCCATTGTTTTGGCCTTTGGGGTCCCTGTTGAGACGTATCAGATGATAGGCACAATTGATTATGTACTGTTATTCAATGAAGCGTTAGCTACTGTATTTGGTGGTTATTGTTCCTGCCCCTTTGAGCAATAATATTGTTAAAATATCTTATCCAAGTATTATTAACTTAACCTTAAAAGCGAAAGCTTACGAAGATATATTTCTGCACAACTTGTATAACTGTACAACTTTAGTACAACATTTTTAGTTCATTGAATGGCATCTTTTTTTATAAATTTTCTCCTAATAATTCCTGAAAAAAGTTTACGTTTATTGGCATGATCGGAACATTACCATATATGCGTCCAAAGCGCTCCAACATACATATGTAAGAACAGACGACTAGGCTGTGCTAGGTGACTTGTGAATATATTCAATTGTATTAATTCGGTACAATTGACTGTTAAATTATTATTTTAAAAGTAAACAAAAATACAACTGAAAGCTACAACGAATGTAGTATTTTAGTTAGCATTTCGATACGTGCGTACTATGAATATATTGCGTTTTTCCTAATTTATAATCCACGTAGCGCCATAATGAAACCAATTTGCAAAGAATAATTAATTACGAATGCTCCTACACTATATCTAAATCTACATTAGTCGTCTAGTTAAATATTATAAGTGATCTGTAAATTTTCGTAATGAAATCGAAACTATGATGTTCTTTATTCTTATATCAATATTTGTAGTAGCATTTTAGTATATCAAACGAGCAGATGATTCATTTATCGTTAAGTGATAAACCCCCATCGAAATGAACAAGACTTAAATAGATAGTTAAATTGCTACTCATTCAGAACATCTATATTGGCCACTTGACCCTTTCTTTGCTCCTCTCCTACCCTAGAAAAACAGTCACCTGCCCTTACTTTAGTTTCTTACTTATTTACCTGTACCTATCTAATTGATTTTGTAAGAACCAACTTTTTGATTACCGGTTCGCGTAGTTGCTAAGACGTTGGTTGCAGCATCGCGGGTCATGGGTACAAATAGTTAGTCGGATCTGGGTGTTAGCCTTATATTATTTATGTTTATAAAACGTCCTTGTAACATAAAACTTATTTCTTATGGCATCGTTTTTATAATAAAAAAACAAACAGCGCCACCGAGATCCGAAACAAATGTTTGGATGTCCGGGTGAAAATCGAACTTACGACCTGCGAAGCCGCAGTAACCCGGTCAGCAACAAAATTATAAAACACAGTTAAATGGCTGGCAACCATAACAGTGTAATTCTTAGAATAAAGATAGTATACCATAGAGTACTGACATTGCTTTTCACCCCTTACGCCAAGCGTAAGCAATGTTCTATACATATTTATGCCATGACATCGACAGTTTTGTAAAATTTTACTAGTTTATTGAGAAGTTAATTTTTTAGGAGTATTAAACAAAACACGTCCTTTACGCAAATTCTAAGCGTTTATCTGCTAAATGGGTATAGCTTTTCATTAAAATAAACAAAATTAATCTACTATGTACAAAGATATCCAGATTTTCTAAAGTATGAAAATTTACTAAAAGTTGCCTCATGGAATTTAAATATCTAATAATCTATCTTAAACACAACGGGTTATTCAAATAGAGTAGAGGAGAGTTAGTTATCGCAAATCTACAACGAAATATTTTTTAATCAATTATTTGCGCATAAACGTGACATGTTTCAGTTCGTTGTATGAAGCTTGTTATTTATCCATTACACAATATGTTTTGAATTGCAACGTGAACTATTTTACAAATTTATTATAAATATTTAGAACATTATATGGTGTATTAACCTAAGATAAGTTATAATTTCTTCTATGATAATAGAAGAAATTATAACTTATCTCACTAGGAATATTCACGTCACATTTATATCTATTATAGGTTTATCTCTATACCACACATGAACGAGGAAAAGTGCAAAGATGTTAAGTTTAGAAGTATTAAATAAAACGTAATATATTTAATGTATAAAAATTACCATAATATTAATTATAAATAATAAGGAAATTCCAGGCTTTTCGGAAATCCAAAAAATATTTATTAATGTAAGGACTACAATACATCTATTAATTTACTACTTAACATAACGTAATTATGTAACATTTTATAATAATGTTTGCTATATTCAATATTAAAATAACAAACTCCATTATCTCATAAAAAAGAAAAATAGTAGAATATAATGCAAATATTTCTTTTTGAGTTCGTGTTATTTTTTATCATCCTTAATAAGTATTTGTAAATATGAAAATGTAAAGTATCGCAGTTGTAAATTTTCCGATACAACACTAGTCTAGCGCATTCCCCTACTTTACGTACCATAGCCCCCTTTGTCACCGAAACTGCAATTATTTTTAATTCTCGAGTATTTGTAATATAGTATTCACCGATGACAAGAAACTTCACTACTCGTTTTTCGGAAATTATTGATTTATTTAGCACAGACATACTCGGCGCGCGAATAGCTTTGTGTGTAATTAGATTTTTAAACGTGACTTTGGTGTTGGTGCACACGGTTCATACTTTTGCTTACGGCAATCTTTCGGTGACCTGGGCTCTATAGATAGATTTATATTCTAAGAATATGACTTAAGAAACATTATCACCAGAAAGTGTTAAATTCGGAAATCGATCCCATATTTTCTCATAAATATTGAGGACATTTTACAGGATGACAACTATTAAATAAATAACTGTGTAAATTTAAACCCAACCAAAATTAGTCAGGTTTTGTCGAATAGTTTATATGGAATATATAAATTAAATCACAAGGCAAAGTTATGTCTGATATTTTATGCATAAAATAAATTATAAATATACATGCTGATAACACTGAAAACTTATGTATTACACTGTAGTACATTTTCTAACACAATTATGGACCTATGACGTATAATTTATGCTTAACTCAAACCAGAAGAAATATATTTCGCAACATGTGTACGGCCTTCACTAATTTTATATCGTGCGATATTAGTCAGTGGTACCAACCCAAAGCAATTAATCCAATTGAATCACCACAAGCGATAAAGCTTTTAATGGAACTTTTGTTGAATTTTTGTTGCGGATTCCGTTATTTCACTGTTTTGGTCAAACTGTTGAGTGGACCCAATTTTGAGTTTTGTTGAGTGGCCGCTACATGCTCTGTTTTCTAGCGTAATAAAATTACCGGAGAATAGTATTCTAATTTATTACATTTCGAATGTGCTGTTGTGTAAATAGATAACTTCAACGGAGAGAAATATACAAAAAGGTATTTTCATGATCATAGATTGATTATGAAAATACCTTTTTGTATTACATATATGTATATAGTACATTTATTATTCATTTATTCATAAATTCACCAATGAAATTATCCTTACTGCACAATGTATTTCAGGTAAAATTATTTTTAAGTCATCAGCGAATAAAAATGGAGAAGAATTACGAAATATATTGGGGAGGTCATTGATGAAGATGTTGAACAGTATTGGGCCTAGGTGAGAAATTAACTTTTCTAACAATTTTGCAAGGGTTGGCAGAATAGATATGGGTCTATAATTTATTAACAGGTTTTTGTCATCCGACTGTGCACTGGAACAACTCTTGCCACCACAAATCGATGGAAAGACTCCGGTTGGAGAAAATAATTATAAATCAGATAAAGTGGGTAAATATATATAATATTGGTAGAATTCCATCAGCACCCGCCCCCTTTGTAACATCGAGTCTCATTAGATATTTATATTTTCTGTCCCTATCTAGTCTAATACTACATAGTATATCACGATTTTCGGTTATATTTATAGGAGGTGATTTTTCATGTTGATTTCGCGGATCGTTCATTTGAGAAAATGTTGAAGAGAACTGTAAAGCGAAGAGGTCACATGTAACTTTACCATCGTTTTTGGTGATATTGCCGTAGTACATACAAGCTGGGTATGAGCCTAAGCCATCAAGTCTATGTCTTATATGATACCAGAAGAGTTTTCGGTTTTTTGAGATGCTATTTTCCAAGATTTTAAAATACGAGTCATAAGCTGTCTTACTGATTTTTTGAAACGCTCTGAAAGTAGACGGTTAAGTATATTATCTAAAGTGTTTTCATATTTTATGTATGTTTTCCTAAGCTTATTATTTTCTTGTAAACCTTTAACTAGTTCACTAGTAAACCATACGGGTTTCTAGTTATTATTAACTTTAGTCAGTGGAACAAACTCTTTTATAATGTTATTAATGACTTCGTGAAAATTAATAAATCAAATATATTATGTGAATTAAACCTTATGTTCCCCCTAGATAGATGGATTCAATTTTGCTTGCGTGAAAATCAAGTAATCTATTTCTCTTCGTGTAGTTTCCTCATTGCTGAGGATCGTGGTTTGATACCACCTGCTCAACGATATTTCTCCACTCCTTCCTATCTCATCCTAATGAGGACTGACCAAGTGAAAGAAGAACTTGATTCATCCCTTTACAGTGCCTATCGCCAAGCGGAAAACATGTATTAACTAGTTGAATTTTGATTATTGGAGGACTTTCGCTTATCATTATTGGCGTATCATTACTGTATAGAAGAATTCTTAATAGTTCCTCCGTCCTCCAGGTAAGCAAGCAAGTATAAACGAAGATACCCACTTACCCCTGCCAGATCTTATAAAACACCTTACATGGAGCATTTCCTTTCACTTATCTGGACACGAAACCGAATCTTCAGCAAATCTCGGCCTTTAAAACTTCGTTGGTATTGTGACAATGGCTGCTTCAGTCTTGGTGTTGTTCCAGCACAATAAAACAAAACGCTTTCCTCGAACAACGCTTGCACAATATTATCACTACTAAATACGAGTACGCGTAACATTGCAACTCAGATTAGTTACACAATTATAATAAATCTATAATAATGTTATGATGCTGAAGAGTTTATTTGCTTGCTTGAACGCGCTACTCTTTGGAATCATCCGATTTAAATTATTCAAATATTCTTATAGTGGTCAATTGGCTATTTATTGAGGAAAAGTTTGGCTATACAACGTAACATTATGACCGATGTATATTATGACCGGTTATAATATTATGATAATATTATGACCGGTTGGCGCAGTTGCCAAGACATTGGCTGCGGCGTCGCAGGTCGTGGGTTCGATTCCCACACGGAACAAGTATTTGTACGACCTACAAATAGTTGTTTCGGATCTGGATGTTTGTCTTTGTGCGATTTATGTTTGTAAAACGCCCTTGTAACACAAGACTTTGTTGTTATAATAAAGGCAGCATTCTTTAAAAGGACAATGTCCAAAAGCGGTACCAAAAATTGTTATGCATCAAGATCAAAGTTATATAGTAATTAATTCCATATTTTTTTACATCACGCTTCATAGATTTGATTCTAGAAAAGGGATTTTTATTTAAATTATGAAATGTAAATTGAACAACTTTACGGATTTTATGTAATAAAAAATAATATATAATATATTATTTTTTATTACGGACAGTTTATTTTAAATTTTATCATCGGACGTTTCGAACTCTTTACAGCGTTCATGGTCACGGGTAGGTCCTACATAATCAAAATCAGTAAACTTGTTTAGTTGGAAAATGTACAATATTCGCGTAAGTCTTAGAACCATAATTATGAAATTTGGTTTTGGTATTGGGAATTTTTACACAATCGGTCATACAGTTGTAGATTGCAATGAAAGCTATTTTTCTATGAGTCAATTTTATCAAAATTCTCCGAAACCCGGTTTTTCTTTGCGAAACGAACTTCTGTAGGAGTTAATATAATAAGTATAGTCCCTTAAAAATAGTTTGAACTTGATGCAACTTGGTACGATATGCCATATAAAAATGGGCATTGTCCTTTGTCATGTGGCTGAATTAAAACCTGTCATGACATACAATAAAATCAATCCTTTGCTTTTTCAGGATGCTGATCAAGATGAAGAGGATGACGATGAGGAAACAGACGAAGAATTAGAAAAAATTGAAAGAGAGGTTAATGACGAGGAAGAACAAGGTGTTTCATACGAAGACAATGATGATATTGAAAAAGTTGGTATGTGATCATGACATATTCCATTGCTCTCACATTTATTATTTGATAATTGTGAGTTAGTTGTTCGGTCGTTTAAGTAATTTATTTAAAAGGTGTTAAAGAATAAAAACTAAAGACCATATAATATTCGTCTATCCAAGTCAATATTAATTTTAATATGTGCATAGTTCAAATTTTATTACACTTTAAAAAGAACAGCATCTGTTAATTAGGCGAAATAGGTAAGCGACAAAATCTGTGTGACTCTACCACAATCATCTTTTAGCACACTATGCCTGTACCTGTAAACCGTAATACTTATTATTTTTCTATCGGAAAATAAACCAAAATAGAAAAAAAATATGAAAATTATATACTGTTTATTTATGAAAATTTTAGGCAATGTTTGTCGTCTGTTAAGTCAATTATTTTTTCATATATGAAATTTTGTAATAATAATATATATTTGAAATTATGCTTTTTTTTTTGTAATGTATAATTCATTTATAGGATGAAATGATAAACATAATGTAAACATTACATTTAATTGATCAGATTTGTTCGAAGCGTTATTTATTGTTTATATGCAGGTCAAGATGAAGAAGACGATGATGATGAAGATGACGATGACGCTCTCGAGAGTCCATCTGAAGAGGATATTTCTGTACCTCCTGTCGTTGAGCCTATTATCGCACCAAAAGGGAAGCCCTTCCGTGAGGTAATGTTTGATTTCTTTAATTTACACTGTTCTTTGAGAATAGTGATTTTTTTTAATATAAAAGAGAGTGTCAATTAAAGATTTATTCACTTCATTTTAAAGCAAAACTTTTTTCCATTGCCTCGAACTTTTACGACCAGTTTTTGCATGTCGCATCAGAGCCGGCCGCGGAGTAGGGACGAAGTAAAAGGCGCTCTACAAAGCAGCCAAGCCCAATATGATCTAGTGATGATTTGGACATGACTTGAAAAAGAGTTTGTAAGAGGAGCTTCAACTGAGTCGAGGCGTACTGAAGTTCGGTTGTATTCTTGAATTAACGCGCGTAACATTTCACATTTGAAGCGCACGATCGAGTCGTCTCAATACACGCTCCGTCCACATATTTTAGAAATATCCCTTGCTCTTTACGCCACCCGCGTTCGAAAGACGTGTCTGTAAAATATAACTAACTCCGTCTCGCTCTCACTCCAAAGCACATTTCTATAGAGTAAAAAGTAACGCGTAAACTCACACATCAAATATGAAGTGGTACATTTTAAAATGTTGTGTCACTTATGGTGGTCACTGATGAGACGTCCCGGCCGACTTTCTGTGGTGTTGGGGGGGGGGGATACATTTTGCGTATTAGCCACAGTTCTCCATACATCTAAAGTCCCATTTTGAATAGCTCACGCACAATTCCCCGTCACTAAATCCATTTGGACGTCTGGTCAGTGACCACCATTACATTTTGACGTCATGTACAGGACAAATGTACTGCCTTTTGTATGTCCACTCTCATCGTCATCGTCTCAACACTAACATGGCGCCCATGATACGCATCAGCTGAACGTGTAGCATTTATGTTCTTACTGCGGTATTTACGTGCTTTAATGTAAATGTTGTTTATTTACTTGCATCATGATTTCATAAAACCACATATTATCTCTTAGAGTAACAATATAAGTTTGTTTATGATTGATTTTTTAAAGAATAAATAGTTTTGACGTTAAAATTTCAATTACTTGTAATTTATTACGAGCTACTTGTGATATAATTTCTAATGAAAACTCGTCATTTATCACAAGATAGTCCCATTTAATTTTTATTGTCTTGCCAAGCAACTTGTTTTAAAATTATATGATTGAAACCTCTTTTGTGTTGTGGGTTTGTTATTTTATAAAAAGTAAAAAAAAAAAAACAAAAATTTATTGATATAATATGTGAATAAATAGAGACTTGATTAAATGTTATATCTTTGCTTTGTTAACAGTTGGATGATGAACCTTCTTCCGACAAACCGACAGACACGCTAGCTGAAGAAGAAGAATATGAACGTAGACAGGAGGAGTTACGTCAGCAGAAACAAGAAAGTTCTTCTCAAAGTAAGTATTTCTTGAATCTACCAATACAATTAGACCACCCTTCATGGGAATTGAAGTTATGATTTTACTTCTGCTTCCATTTAATTCCTAATTACCTAATGGCATGAAATTAAATTACTAAACACTGCTTTTGCATTGGGTAACAAAATTTACGCTTTTAACCAACACCTTGTTAATTTGCTTGAGATTAAGGTTTGTGCAGCTTTGTTAATATTTGCACTAACAATTAACGCATTATCAACAAGCAAAATTACCTTAAAACATAAGAATACATAAAATAAATATTTTCGAAAATGCTATCTTTTATTTTTTACACCTTTCCAATTGCCAAAATGGGAGATCGAATTTTGCTGTTGTTTGCAAGCTTTTGATTTAAAAATAAATGTGGTAAGCATTTAAATACCAAGTTGTAAATTTTATATGTTCATATTCATATAAATGTGTTCATATTCCATAGGTGGTAGAGCATAACATCCTTTCACAGCTTTTGCTGCACTTTTAAGGCCACGCTCGTCCGGGGAAGTACCAC
>JAOCPS010615711.1:0-10982 GCA_025505425.1 Graphium colonna | reverse complement strand
TATTTACTTTCTATATTTTACGGCTTGTACTACTTTCCATACTAGACGAACTATTTTGCATTGGGGCTCGTAGTATAAAACAAAATCTTATATACAGAATAAGCGTCTCAACGACGTTTGCGGCAAAATGTCAAAGTTTTGCACATATTAGTTTGTACAATCTTTGATCTCTTGTTGGATATTGCTTTGCATGTATTTATGGCACGTACATAATATTGAATTTGCAAACAAAAAATAATGCCATACATAACTTTTTCGTAATTCAGGACGATTTTAATTGTTACTTATTTTCGAGACTGTATCTAGGTTTTTTAATAAATAATTTATAATGCATAATATCACAGTACGGTGCCTGTATATGTGGCCAAATTTCATGGTATTATCAGCACAATTCTCGTGCTTTTGAACAATATAAATGTAAAATTAAAAATAGGCTGTTAAGCTAAGCTAACTATACTATTGCAGAATACTTTGATGATCCTACTGTGTGTTGTAATAGTACTGTACTCGCGTAGATTTAAAACAGACCTATGTATATTAAATTTGTAAACCTGATATCATTTTAAAAGATCAACTGTTAGATTAACTTATGAGCTGGTGGTAGTTTATTACCAACATATCATTTGTAAAATTTGGCATTCATTCATTAAGAGCATTGTATGCAGAAAATTGTGAGTTTCTCACCAGCTCTTCTCAGTAGAATCTGCTTACCGAGCTCGTCTCATTTTATAATGAACGAACCTTTATGTAAAACTTGACCTAAGGACACGCTAGCGCATGTGAATAAACAAATTTTGAGTTTGATAATCGAATTTTCAATTTGAATTTGCTTCGCGTATTAATATAACGATGCCAGTACTCCTTCATATATTTCTCCCGATTTGAAAGCAGCGGAAATTCAAAACATGACTCTGATTTGATCGTCATGGTCGCATCACACAGGGGAAGTCCAACTGACTGAGAATGACTTGACAATTTTTGGCCTTTATATGTAGAAGTTGTGCATAGATTAGGAATGTTGCCTGTCCACATTTATGTCGTAGGCTGACTCATGAGAATTTACTAGCTCTTTTCCCGCTTTATTACAATTTACCGTAAGAACGTGTCACTGAAATGCAACGCGCAGGCGAATTTTAATCCAATCACGTGGTCCAGGATTTGAATCAAACCATTCGACTATAGTCATGAACCATATCTTTAGCACAAGTCAAGAGCTTAGTTAGAATGGTTAAGAAATATTAGTGAAATTTTAAATTATTTGCTAATTAAGAAGAAACAAATATACCTGAACAATGTTTAATTATTCTATCTTTAGACAGGTATTTTATTGGCATATTTTGCCTTGTATTGTTCCCATTCATGTTTTGGAATCATCTGCCTTCATCATCAATGCAAATTTGTAGCATTAGTAAGAATTTAAAATATATTATTAAGCCGGGGATTAACCATGTAAGATCTTTTATTGCATCATAATAAGGAATTGTTTGCAGTTGGTTAAGGCCGGGGAAGTACCACAATAACATCACACGTACAGAAATGGCGGTTATAATTTTAAAAAATTCTAATAGATATTGCATTAGCATTTTTTTAATGGGTGAGGTGGTGACTCGTGATGCTTCGTACTGAAGTCAACCTCATTTCGACTCAACCTTTAACTGAATTTTTCTACACAATCTGTCATTATCGCTCGGGTGCCAGTAGCTTACTTAATCTTAAATTCTAATATAAAAAAATGTATTTCTATAAGAATATATACAAATTTACCACAATAAACATATTTCAGATTTTTGTTAATATTTCATACGGTCACAGATTGTTTGTTTTAGTACGACAATATCTAATTTTTGTATATAATCTGAGTTATCTTTGAAGTGTTGCGTAACCAATTATATGACAACGTTTGCATAGACACGTATTATATACTACATAAAAAATCTCGTGTTTTGACGCGGGGAATGCTATTTGGTACTGCGCCGTCCGTGCTGCGGTGCAGGGACGGTTTCGTGTAGTCCAATCCACTAAGCATCCTCCTTTGCCTGACCGGGTTGTGGTATCCACGTTAGTTTACCCACGGCCCGGCTAGGGTAGCCACTTTGGGGTCGACTCGTGTGTGGAGGGGCTAGAAATTAAGCCCCTCCCCTCACCCGATGCCCTCCTCGGAACATGGGTGGCAGCGTTTCGCCTCTCAGCTCGCGCTCTCGCAGGCGACGGCGGCCCATTTCTGCTCGCTGCCGGCCATCAATCGGACGACAGCCGACAGCGACAAATCCTGCCCAACTGCGCCACTGAACGTGGCGCGCTGGGCGTCCCAACCCGTGCACACGACGAGCGTGTGCTCGGTGGTGTCCACGGCGCTGGATGCGCAGTGGTGACACCTGGGATCCGACTCAATCCCCACAACCTCCCACAGATAACGGCCGAAACAGCCGTGCTCTGTGAGAAGCTGCGTAAAGAAGTAAGTCGGCTCCCGATGTCTCGCCTCCACCCACTGGTGTAGGACGGGGCGGATGGCCTCGATAAGCGCTTTGCTCGCCGAGGCGTCCGCCAATCTTTCCTCCCATCGCCGGAAGAGATCGTTGTCACCCTCTCTTCTCCAGTGAACGATTCCGGGAGGGGTTCCTCACTTCTCAGGCGCATCAGGCCCCTTCTCCGGTAAACTTCCACCAGAACCTCGGCTTCGAGGTATTTTTGTACGCGCATCACACAAAAATCGCGTTTAATTGGATGCGGTTTTTACAGTTATATATATTAATAATGATTTATTTTATTTACGAACACTACACACTGTTAAATAAAAGTAATTTACAGATTTTATCACGTTTATGTTTCTTTTTAATACCCGACGTTTTAAACCCTTGACAGCTCTTATAGTCACGGGCCAGATTGGGGTGATTTACGTCACTAACGCCATCGGACCAAAAACATTAAAATTAAAAAAAAAACTACTGGCATCTAATCCCCGCAACCTAAATGTATAAACTATATTCGAAGGATGGGTGTGTCGTCAGGATATTTGAAGACACTGACATCCTATAACGACTGCCAAAGTTGTTCTTGACTACTAGGACCGATTTCACATGCCCATCGGACGCATGGATGATCTTTATTTTCCGGTTATCGAGTGATCAACCCGCATTGCCTCAATCCAATCAAGAAACAAGAAAACAAAGTTGTTGTCCCTGCCGTGGGATTCTGATTCTATAAACATAAATTGTATAAATCTACTTTTATTGAGAAAGAAAAAGACGAAGCACCTGTAAGAGATCATAAGCGCTCATGGTATAGTGTAACAATAGTATTATAAGGTAAAGGCTTTGATAAAGGCGCTACTTTTATCTTAAAGTTTACTACTCAAATATATTTTCAAACGCGTAAACTACTCTATACAAGTAGTTTACGCGTTCTCTAGTATAATTCTACGCAGCCAATGTCTAGATATTAGATTCTTGGCATTGCGTGGCTGGTTGCACGTTACAGTTGCACTTAGTCCTAGTCTGTAAAAATACGTGATTGCATTACAATTTGTGCTATAATCTTCAATTCGTGAAATTGATAATATGATCAATATACTAGGGACTAGGTATTAAAGTATATTCGCACGAATCCAACCTAAAGTACGCCGGATGAGCAAGATAGAAGTAAAAAAAGTTTTTAAAAATGAGTAGAGGAAACATTGCAGCGAATGCGACGAATGCTATGAGTCTTGTGACAAATGGAATTGGTGCCACCCAGTCTCAATACCTAGTCTTCGGGCTTGCTCTCGTATAAGTTCTGAGGTGGTAAAGAATAATATCGTTTTTTTACTGCACGGCTTTTACTGCACTTATATGACCGCTTTCGCCCATGGTCGTACCACCGCCCTTCACAAAGTGGGCATAAAATAAAGTATGCGTGACTTTTTGGGCTATAAAAATAAAAAAAAAACAACCCATCTCTAATCAGTAGCATTTGATAAAGGTATATGATTAAAATATAAGATATTTTCAACTACTCGTATATTTAAGCCCATTCTCTAGTATAATTCTACGGCGAAAATATCTTGGTATTTGATTGTTGTAATTGCACGGCTGGTTGAACATGCGCTCGGGAGTGCCCCTAGGTTGGGTCATGGCGCCCATTGTGTTTTGAAGCAACAGCTCTACTGAATCACTTGAACAATTTACACACAAGTATTATTTTCACATAAAACCGACTTCATACGCCTGAGAAGTGAACGTTCATGATACATATTTTACAGTTATTTTGATTCAAAATAGAAAATTACATAGGACCACTATATACCCTGAAATAAAAATTAAGAATTTTGAATATCGGTTGTTTTTCTTTCTATGAAGACTTCTCCTCTATTCTTGGAGAAGACTTATAAAAAAATTATGTAATACACATAAAAATATTAAATAGCAATGTTTTTGATGTGTTTTGCACGTACGCGAATGCTATACTTCGCTTAATATAATTATAAATTACAAGGAAACATACACCCCGACATTTAACTACAAAAGAGCTGGTGGATTCATAGCATATTTTCAACCGATTCGAAAAAGAGGAGGTTCCAATTACAACTGTATTTTAATTTTGTCTTTATCTTTGCTGATTTATTATGGTTTTGGATTATAGTGATAAATTGATTTCAAAATTGTTTTTTTTTTTATTTGAAGGGATATAGTTACGAGGTGATATACAATTTTCATAAAAGCGGTTTAACAGTTTCTTATTTTTTAATTTAGAAACTGGAAAATTTGTTTCACAAACTAGAGATTTTGTTTTTTGTAAGTCAGTTTCGCTGTTTTCTGTGTAAATAATTATATAAACTCAAAGGAAGTATTTACAGATTATATTACTATTAAAGGACAATAGCTATCCATTTTAGATTTGTGATACCATTCATCATTTTATCTCAGTGGAAAAAGGTTGTTCTTGAACTTGGATCTTGTATCGTTTATGTTCTTTTTTTTATGAAAAGCAAGACAAACGAGCAGACGCTAAGCAGATGTTAAGCAACCTCGTCGCCCATAGACTAACGCAACATCCGCGAGTGCCTTATCAATCTGGGAAACTGAATAGAATATGTTTATTGGATAGGACGGGTCCGCATTAAGGATTGAAAAGAAAAGCGTAGACATAGCCAATCGGCATCCTGAAAAGTCAGGCCTACTTTATTTTATGCCTACTTTATAAGGGGGGTGGTACTTTCGCGGGCGAGCTCAGCCGTAGCAGGGCAGCAAAAGCTGTGTGCTCTACCACCTGATGAAATTTAATCTTAATTTGTATTCGGTATAGGATCAGTAGCAGCCCTTTATATAGACAGATTTACAGACTCCATCAGAGGAGCTACCGGACTCGAACTCCAAGCGACAACCTATCTGGTCCAAAATAGAAAATAGTAGAGAGTATTCTCAGTCCTGAGGAAACGATATAGAAGAAGAATATAATAAATGCTATGTTTATATTTTACATGTGTTCCGTACTTGCTTGCATGTGCTAAGAATTTTATTGGTTTTGTTACGAATTGATGTTTTAATGCGCAATAACCGTTTAGTGGTTTTTCCTCTTCTACCTAAAAATATTTGTTTTTAGCTAGGTACTATCAAGTTTATAAGAATTCAATTTGGTTCTTTCTCTTCCTAGGTTTACAACGCACTCGTAACTTTCCGGATGTTGTGGGTCTATGGGCGACGAGATCACTTAACACCGTCTGCTTTTTTGTCACCTTTCCATTAATTATAATTGTAACTTTCATTGCTTTATAGCTGTAACTTTGCATGAATTAAAAAATAGGTCAGTGAGGAAATATCCATGCCTATCCACTTTTTGTTTCATAATTAATATGATACGACAGTATAGGGCCAATGACGTAGATTCCTGAAAACGCAACGGATGACGCAAGTTGAGTTATCAATCGATCAAATATAACCCTCATAGACGTTCTTCAAATTCTTATCTGGTCCCAGTAACCACCCACGGTGTGTTTATTAACAGTTTATTCTCACAGAAATAACAAAAAAACATTCAACTGCCTCCGTAGTGTACTTTTGTGACAAACTCTTTTCGTTATTTTGATTTTAAAAACAGACTTTTTTTATGGAAAGAATCACAAACGAGCAGACGGCTCATCTGGTGGTAAGCGAACCCGTCGTCCATAGACAAACACACATTCCAAAGACTCACGAGTTCGTTGTCAACCTGGGAAATTAGAAAATATATTAGGTTTATTAGAAAGGATGGGTCGGGATTATGAATTTGGAAAGAAAAAGAGTGGGGAAAAAAGAAGAATAGACATGGCCATCCGGGATTCCCAAAAGTCATGCATACTTATTCTATATCGACTTAATAAAGTAAAGAAGCCGGAGGGCTAAGCCAGTTGAAACCTTGGCCAAGGCTGTAAGGCTAATCTGTGGAGTATTAAAACTACTGATAATTTTGTGGGACTATTCGGAAGTACATTGATTGAAATAATTTTTATCTGTTTGCAAATGACGGCGATCTGCGCGAAAATACCAAAAACAAAAAAGAAACGTCTGAATTGAGAATCTATTAACTATTAACGGAGATATCAGTATATTTTAAATCTATAGTGAATAAGGAAAAAAAAAGTCAGTGGAGAAAGCTAGTAAATGACAAAGTAGGCTGCCGAGTTTTGCGAGCGCGGAAATGACGTTGGATATGCAAATGAGGCATTTTAGATCATGGGGTCATATAACTCAATGCCGGAGTTATTTAAGGAATCAAGTGTGAATGCGTTACCGCCTCCGTGGTAATGCACGGAGGTGTAGTAATAGTGTAGGCCCTTTTCAATTCAAATTCAAATTTCTTTATTCATTAATGAATTGACAACATTTGCTTATTGATAGTCAATAATACTATCACTGGTGCGGAAAGAAGGCCACTGACCTGAAAAGTACCGGCGTAAGGAACTCACCAGGACTATTATGTTTTATAAAAAATGTAATAAAATATACAAGCAAAAAATTTTATGCGTGTTATCATTAAGGTCATTATTAATATCATAATATGCTTTTGAACACAAACGTTCTTTGATAGTTTTATTTATTTATTAACAGATAAATTTTAAGGTTTTCATGTGTTTTGTTGTAAAAGCGTATACATTGTCCCAAAAAAGATTTACTTATTCTTCTCAGTACAGGAAGAATGAACTTATGTTTGTTCCCTGTATTTTTGTCATGCACGTTGCCCAATTTAGCAAATTTATTCTTATGCCTATGAACGTACATTACATTATCAAATACACATTGAGAAGCGACACTCAGATTTTTTATATCTTTAAATAATTCTCGCCGCAGGTCGTGGATTGAAATCCCACGGGGGCGAACGGCTATGCGTTGCTGTCATTTGGTTAGCTTAGGGCAACAAGGGCTGATCACCCGATTGCCAGGATAGTAAATCCATGCGTCGGATGGGCATGTAAAAAGTTGGTCCCGGTTTACAAGAATATCTTTCACAGACGTCACAGAAAGTCAATGTCTTAAAATATCCTGACAACTAATATATACTTAGAATTCAGTTTATTCCTTTGGGTTGCGTAGGTCAGATCAGTCAGTCGCTCTGTAACTGACTGATATTCAGGTAATATTTGGTTAAGTTGTTGTTGGATCTCCTCACTAACCTTTTTACCGAGTAACTTGAGAATAAGATCACTGAGAAGAAGTATGAATGCGTCCATATCACATTTGTTGCAAGAAAATATTGCTGTTTGTTGGCTTAATACTTTTTTCATAAATATTAGCATATTTTTTTATTTTACATAAATATCTTAACCGTTTCAACTAAGCGCTAGGCTTGTGCTAAGATTCACGAATACAGTCTGAATGGCGGTATTCAAAATCTCGACTACGTGATCGAATGTCCGTATCCGATGACGTTCGATGTATATTTTTTAAGTTGATTGTTTTGATTTACTTTTTTTACATAGTGACATTCACGCGAACTTTATAGCTGTGACTTTGTCTGAATTCAATGTTTAACTGCAACGAACTTTGTTACTGCAATGGAAACCAAATAATTTTTTCTAGAACTTTTATCCGTCTGTACGTTTGCACACGCATCACACAAAAACTACTGCGAGATATTGGATGCTTTTTCATAGTTCAGATCATCGTTAAGATCTAACGTAAAATTTGGTAGATAAATTAGATCGTTTTAAGGTATTGTACGTAGCAACAGCTAGTATTACTATACAGGGTGACTGGTCAATATTCGAGGACGTTATATGTGGGGATCATATATAAAGAATAAATGTAATACTAGTAGCAAATATTAATTGACCACTGAGTAATATTAATCGAAAGTTGGGTAATTATTTACAGAAGCCATGGGCATCCTAGCGTGGACATGGCGCGCGCGGTCGTATTTTCGGGTCAATGAACTGCGCTAGCTGGCCACTTGTCCGCTGCCGGCATCGTATCCGCTTCATCTATTTTGTTGAAAACTATACCCCTAATTTTATTACAAAAAAATGATGTAAATCGAGTACCGAGTGCTCTGCTTTAATACCATTAGTGGATCACCAATCACCTGTATACTGCATGCGTGATTTGAATCTATGGCGTTGGGTTTGTAAAACAGGGACCTCCAATCACTAGATCTGCTTCCGTGGTAGTTTCTGTCACCAATGTTAACATATCAACTTATTCCTGTGTACGTTTACTGATTCATGCGAATCAAGGATGTATCGAGATATGATAAAAATAAAGTGCGCTCTAATTGCTTCCGGGTGTTATCTATGTATCGGGCATTGTGATTCAGAGGGAAGTGTCTATGTTTACGTGAATATTAACATTTTTACACAATTTTAAAAGTGTAAAATTTTTATATAAGATAATATTTGTTACATTAATAATAATTATTGTAAATAGAATAGTAGGTGGATGGGACAACAGTCATGTGAAAATTATAGATGTTCTGCGCTTTTTTTAATATTTACAAATTATTCGAAATCTAACTAATTAACCAATCCAACTAAGTTCTAAGCTTGTGCTAGAATATGATGGTTCATGACAATAGTCAAATGGCGGGTTTGAACCCTTGACCACGTAATCGGATGCCCGTATCCTCAACCATTAGGATATTGGGGCTTCATGTGATAAATATAGATTTGTTTATTGTAAAGCTGATGTTATACCTTAATTTTATATATAATGTTTAGCATGCCTAGTCAAAGATCATAGAGTTTCATATTATCTCATTAGGTCCGTTATTGTACAATTTACGTGCAAAAACATTAAGTAAATATTAAAACAGATTACACGCACTGGGGACCGATGAGGTGAGTCACTTTCAATACAAGAGGGCGTTATAAGTGGGGACCGTATATAAATAATAAAAATAACATTAAATATCAAAACTGATTTACCACCGAGTAAACATAATCGAAAGTTAAATTATTACTGACGCAATATATCTTCAGAAAAGATAGAAATATTTTTTCCGTTATTTTGATTTAAAAAAAAAACCATTGAACCGTTTATTCTGAAAAAATTTTAGGGCTATTTCGGAAGTATGTTCTTTTAGATGAAAAAAAGGATTTTTAAAGTCGATTCATTAAGGACAGAGTTACGCGTGAACATACCTTAAACAAAAAAAAAACAGAAACATCCTGATTGAGAACCTCCTCTTTTTTGAAGTCGGTTAAAAGGGGACATGCTCCAGAGCTGAAATCTGTTTTGTTAGCAGGCTTTTAGCGATTTACAATGTGGTAAATATTCGATGTCGATTTTAAATTATTTTTTGTACTTCTATCGATACGTGCAAGTATCCGCGATTCAGATGTCAAGACAATAGTTTATTAATATCAAGCAGATCTAATGATGACCGCTTCCCTGGCAAGTGGTACAGGCCCTTGCTTTACAAACCGGACGTCATGGGTTCGAATTTCGCGGTTAGGGTAATACGTGCTGATCACCCGATTGCCCGATAAAGTAAGATGATCCATGCGTCTGATTGGCATGTAAAAAGGCGGTAAAACTGATATTCAGGTAATATTCGTTTGGATTAGAAGCCTGCATAAGTTGGGAGTAAGGCTCGGAAGAAGAAGAGCAGATCTCATGATAGAATTAGTAGTTAAGAACCAAGTAAGAAGACGTATTGCCAAAATTTAGTTCACTTGATTTGTTTTAACAAGTCCAATAGATTGCCCTGCGTAACGAAATTAGAGATCACGTTTTTCAGTTTTTTCAATAGACTCCAATAAAGGAGAAGTTTCTCAGTTCGACCGTTTTTTTTTATTTTTTTTCTGTATGTGTCTCCGGGAGTTATCAACTATTTTTATAATTGTTTTTATATTTGAAAGGGTATAATTACAAAGTGGGTACATATAATTTTCATGGATATCGGTTATATACTTTCGTTTTTTTAATCAAAATAAATAAAAACATGTTTAACGAACGTTCGCTTCTAAGGCGTTTTAAGACGGTTTCCATGTTTTTTGTAAAAAATAATTATGGTTTTGACGATCCCAATACATTGCCCTTTGTAACAAAGTTAGATATTATGTTTTTCAGTTTTTTAAAGTACATACTTCTATTATCATTATATTTACTGTGTAAGTCTTTCCTATTACTATTTGCGGAGTAAATGTCTAGAAGGTTTAGAAAAACACATTCCTGTTTTGGAGGCCACCAAGTTATTATTCGAACAATTGTTAATATCGATCACAGCTTTATTAAGCTAGGTCGAAGCTTATAAACCTTTTTCTTTTCTATCATAGAAGACGTCACGTTTTCATCAGGACTGACAAATGGATTTCTAAATTTATTTAGGGGTAAGGGCGATGCGGTTATGCTAATGCCAGCCGCGATATTGGATCTGAACACGATACGTATTCGAGTAATTGTTTTCCTTCGTAAGAATATAAGTCTAAGAGTGGATGGAGAGAAAGAAAAACAAAGTTAAAATGTCACTTAGATGAAAAAGCTTTGCCAAAAGACCATGGATGTATCTAGAGTTATTTTCCAGGGGAGGCACTA
>JAOCPS010615601.1:0-10983 GCA_025505425.1 Graphium colonna | reverse complement strand
TTTGTCTATGGGCGACGGGATCGCTTACCATCAGGTGAACCGTCTGCTCGTTTGTCTTCCTTTCCATAAAAAAATAATAATATAGTACGTAAAAACTCAGCTATATTACTATATCTCTAAAATAATATTAAAAAAAGCAAAACCGACTTTTGTTTTACCTTAAAAAAACTATTGGACCGATTTTAATATAAAAATTTACTAGAATTAAAAACTTCCTGTTTTTTTTGAAATCGGTTGACGGAATGAAAAGTAACCCGTGCCGTCTTCCAGGAGCGGAGTTCGTGATATCAGCCCGCGGCAACCGGCAGATACGTCTGGAGGGGTACACCTTCTCCGCCTGGCCCAAGTACGGAGGCAATAAGGCACTTCTACGCTGGTACTGCTCATCCCACCACACGCGAGGCTGCAAGGCGACCTTGTACACATGCAATGACGTCATCGTTAACTCCGTCGGCTCCCATGACCACGAACCTAAGAAGCGACTATAGGACTTGGAGATTTGTTTTTTTTATAATTTACCAGATTTTGAGATTTGACGGACATTAGTCTGTGAATATGAACAGTGTAGTTAATATTTTTACTAGAATAAATTTTCATACCACCCAATGAAATTGTATGTTTCATTATTAACCAACTTCAAAATGGATGAAGGTTCTTAATTCTAATGTTTTTGTTATGTGCGTTCGCGCGTATCTCCGCCATTTATGAACCGATTTTACTTCTTCAGGAATGGTCCCATAAATTATTTGAGAAAATTGGTTCTGTAATTTTTCTTTTTAATAAAAAAAATTAAAAAATTCTTTTTTTATGCGATAGAACATTTTTTGTTGATAGTCCCATTAAAATTTGAAAAAAATCGGTTCATTTTGTTAAAAGTTTGTTTTTTAAATAAAAAAAACAAAGGAATGTTCCAAAAAATATATTTTTATCTGATGGGGGGTACACTTCCACAATGGTCCCACAATTTTATTTTAAAAATCGGATTAGTGGTTTCATTTTAAAATCAAAATAACGGAGAAGATATGTTTCGAAAGTACACTTTTAAGGCATTTGTAGTCAGTTTTTGTGAAAATAAACTTGTTTATATCGATGTTTATCTCGGGAAGATTAATTTTTAGGAGCGATGTCGCAACCCTACCGGTAAAGCTACAAAGGTTGAAAGACGACATATATACTACATATACAAAGTTGATGCGTTTATATATTGTATATTTATGTATACAAAATTGTAGTTGGACAACATACATCGCCGCCCATTATAAAGTCGGCATAAAATAAAGTATGCATGACTTGGGGATGCCGGATGGACATTTCTACCCTTTTCTTTTTCCCCTCCAGATCCTTAATCCTGACCTATCCAATAAACCTATTCTATCCAATTTCCCAGGTTGACAACTCGCAACTCTCCGGGCGCGTGAGTCCATGGGCGACGGGATCACTTAACATCACGTGAACCGTCTGCTCGTTTGTCTTCCTTTCCATAGGAGAAATATACTTTTGCTGATTTGGTTTGTAACACTTATCACATCTTAGTTTTTTCAGATGCCGAGTTTGTTATATCGAAGAAGGGCAAACGGATGATAATTTTCAATGGATACACGTTCTCGTCGACGCCCCAAAAAAGTGAGATCCAAAGATGGCGGTGCTCCTCCCACTCGGCACACAAGTGTAAGGCCGCCGTTCACACCATTGACGAGAAGATCGTGAAGGTGGTCAACTACCATAGCCATTCGCAGCCCGCCAACGTTTTTTACAATTAAAAATGTCTTAGAACCCATTTAGTGCTTATACATAAAAAGCGGGATTTGTTAGTCAATTTGTTACACTTCTAGATCTTAGTGAAATAATAAAACTAAACTTAAAGCAGTGCGGAAGTTTATTAAAAAAACCGTATAGCATATTCCCTTTTTTTTGGGAATAAGGAATATATTCATTTCCTTATACCTGGTGGATAGTGAAAAACGGAAGAGAGGAAAAGAATGTTATCAAATTATCCCAAAAATTTAGCAAAAACGTTATTTTGATTTTAAAAACATACTACTGAACCGTTTTTTATGAATACTTTGTGGGACCATTTCGGATATGGGTACTCAGTGGGCACAGATAAAAAAAGAATTTTTAAAATCGGTACATTAATGGAGATAGTTAAATTTCTAAAATCCGTTCCGTTACCTTGATTTTAAAAATAAAGTACTTAATCGATTAAGAGGTGGTAGAGCAAAACAAATTCCACAGTAACATTTTTTTGCTGCACTTCTACGGCAGTGCTCGCCCGGGGAAGTACCACCGCCCTTTATAAAGTCGGTATAAAATAAAGTATGCACGACTTTTGGGTTTGCCGGATGGCCATGTCTACCCTTCTCTTTTCCCACTCCTTTCCCCTCCAAATCCTTAATCCCGACCCCAGTAAACCTACTTTATCCAATTTCCCAGGTTGACAACGTACTCGTGACTCTCCGGATTTGGCTTGTGTCTATGGGCGACGGGATCGCTTACCATCAGGTGAACCGTCTGCTCGTTTTGTTATGCTATTATAATTGCTTGTCAAATTGCTAAGCTTTTTATTTTATACAAAGCCAGAAAAAATATAAATCGTTAAGGTATCTTTGAAATACCTTTTGTTGTTAGGTCGATTTGGTATGTAACATTTGTGATGTCTTATTTTTTCAGATGCCGAGTTCGTTGTATCGAAGAAGGGCAAACGAATGGTATATTTTAACGGGTACACATTTTCGTCGACGCCCCAGCGAAGTGGGATTCGAAGATGGCGGTGCTCGTCCAGCTCGGCGTATAAATGCAATGCCGCTGTACACACCATCGACGAGAAGATCGTGAAGGTGGTCAACTCCCATAACCACTCACAGCCCACCAATGTTTTTATACTTAAACATCTCTAAGTGGGTTGTGAAGGAAAAAGTGGAATTTGTTACAATGTTAAATCTCAGTAAAACATTAATGACACTGAACTGATAACAGTAAAAAGAATCTTTAATAAAAATATAAGCTCGGGAATTTTTTTTTAAACAAACATAAGTATATTGTGCTTCTGAAGATGAATAAAGCGAGCCCAAATTCAATGGGCGTGCGTCGTTTTATAAGAGAGTTCCTATGAGCATCTTTCAGCTCCACTGTCAGATCAGCCCCACGTTATCATAAAGTTGCATTGTCACTCAATGTACATATGAGTTCAAAATTTGAGTTAAATCGGAAACCGCCAAGTAGGTCAAATTTAACTTGCAAGGTTTTGATATATATTTAAACCAAAATATAAAAATTTTTCAAAATTTTATTAAATATCGTAAATAAGTCCTATACTTTTTGGAGGTGGTAGAGCATAATAACTTTTCACAGATTTTGCTGCACTTCTACAGCCGTGCTCGCCCGGGGAAGTACTACCGCCCTTTATAAAGTCGGCATAAAATAAAGTATGCATGACTTTTGGAAATGCCGGATGGCCATGTTTACCCTTTTCTTTTCCTATTCCTATCCTCTCCAAATTCAATAAACCTATTGTATCCGATCTCCCAGGTTGACAACGCACTCTTAACTCTCTGGATGTTGCGTTTGTTTATGGGCGACGGTATCGCTTACCATCAGGTGAACCGTCTGCTCGTTTGTCTTCTTTTCCATAAAAAAAGTTCCATTAGTAGTATTAATAAATATAAGAAGATACTACAACTATCAATGACAAAAATTATATTTATTGCATGGATCATATAAACACAGAACATTTTCAAAAAGTATAAATAAAAATTGAGTCTACATAAACTTGATATTTTTTGTGATTAAAGATATACGACAGTTTACCGAAAAAGATTTTATTAATCATGAAATGAATGCAGAAAACGTTGGGCCACTTACAAAGCACATTCTGCAACTTGGAGCTATAGAGAATTTTCTGGCATAACATTTATGCGTAGGAGTGTAAACAGTTGTAAATAAAAATTTACAATTTTTTTTTTTAATAATATACATGAAACATATTAAATGAAATTTTCCTAGTACCATTAACTTATTGAAATATAAAGCCAAAGGCTGCGTAAGTATTATAAAAACTTGAATATCACGGATTTCTATTGTTTGTAATACAATAAAAATAACTTTTGAAGGGGGAAATGTTCTATATAGACTTTTAAATTATCCAGCCAATATGCCTTAAACTATTTTTATTTAAAAATATTGTTCATCCGGTAGCATTAAGTTGATAAATGAAAAAATTGGTCGTGGGAAGTCAGTATAAGGACGATATTTTTACGCGATAACGTGATAAGAACACTTGGACCAATTGTGCCTCTCTATCGCTCCGCACTCTCGCTTGCACACTCGGCGTAACGTGACAATGAGTTAAACTTTTTCTTGCGTGTAGCCGGCGCCTTCGATTTAAAAGACGTTATCACGTCAATATTAACTTTTTTAACAGATAAAATGTATTTCTTTTTGGCTCACGCTGGATATCTGCCACTTTTTTATTAAACTCATCTTAATACGTCTTCATCTTCAGGCGTGGCATGGTACTATGATATATTAATTTTACCGTCTCCTTAGCCTAGCGGCATCCTTAGGCTATGGATCCTTGCTTTCTAAACTCGAGGTCGTGGGTACGAATCCCGCGGGAGAACAATAACTCTGTGTTGTTTTTTTTGGTCGAGTTACGGCAATTCGGGCTGATTACCCGATTACCTAAAAATAAAGATGGTCCATGCTTTGGATGAGCGTATAAAAAGGCGATCTTGTGCCTAATCTCTCTCCGGTCGTGTTGGATATCCGTCCCATCGGGCTATGAGATAAAAGAAACAGAGAGTGCACCTGTGTTTGCTCGTACATTCGAGCACTGTGATTTCTCCTGCGCAGTTGGCTGAACTCTGAGTAGATTGGCCGCCGTGGCCGTAATTTGGTTATGTGGACTTTCATTTTTTTATACTAATTGTCAACTTCCCTTACAGCAATTTTCGTGACGTCACAGAAGGGGAAGCGGATGATAAAGCTGGGCGACTACACGTTCTACTCTTCAGTGAACTCAGGGTTCAAGATACGCTGGCGCTGCTCCACCGGGTGCCACCAGGGTTGTCGAGCAGCCATATACACTGCGGACGATGAAATCATATCCATTAAGAACGAACACAATCATCCACCATTTCTGAAGCCCCATATATATCATCATTGAAGCAACGAAGGCTATGATTAACTCTTTTAAAAAAAAACATTTACCTTTTCTTATGTTAGTTTACCGTCGACCGCCAACTATGAATCGATTTTCAAAATCTTTTTTTTATCAAAAAGAATAAATTTTCGAGGCTTATAATTTATTTTTAAATCAAAATGAATGTTATAAATGTTTTAAAATTTCACATATAAGATATTTAAAGTCAGTTTCGAAAATTTCCGCGAAAATAAAACTCGTAATAAGGCCAGCCGCACACCAACGGTTTGTTTCACAACAGGAATTCATAAAAAAACGATCCTGTTATATGGAAAGCAAACGGACGTGTGCGCCTTGTCGAACATTTTGTAGGCAAGCAGAGCATTCAGTCTCCCGGATAAACCGAATAATCGGGATAAAAGAAATTCTTATTTATCCGGTGGTGTGTGAGGTTTTAGGAGATTTATTTAAGTGTGATAGTAGGTTTTTTTTATCATTATATTGAAATGATTTTATTTGACTAAGTCTGGTCTCTTTAGCGGTTTGTATACAAAACCCACTATAACATATTTGATAAAGCGTTTTATAACGATTAAAGGTTTATTTTTTTAATTGTTTTTAGTTAATATAATCTCAGAGAAATCAATATATTAATTAAATTGTGTGGATCACCTACAATATTAAAGGAGAGCACTCGGTTCTCGATTGCCTTCATATTTATGTAATAAAATTAGGGACATAGTTTTAGCCGAAGTTTTCCAAAAAATTAATGAAGTGTGTTAGTAAAGCGTGCTATCTGCACCGCTGAGCACGCAGGTCATCGACCTTCCCGCCACTCCGGCCACGCCGTGTCCTTTGTCGTGAACATGAAAAATATTTTTTTTATCTTTAGATTATGTTTACTCAGTGGTAAATCGGTATTTATTTAAATAATATTTTTATTCTTAATATAACGTCTTAAAGTATTTAAATGACTTTCCAGTCATACTTTATAAGTGTTGTTTTGACTTTTTGATGATAGGAATTCTTAATTTTAAGTAAGTAAGAAAAAAAAGATTAGAATTTCCGATTTCGAGTGATTTTTTCAAAGACATTTTGAATTTATGGTTAATTAAGTAGCGTGTTAAAACAATTGGAGTACATTTAATACAAAAACTCTGCCTTATAAATTGTGTAATGATTCAATACAATACAATAATACAATACACACATTTAATCATACACCGAGCTTATCTAGTCAATAACACGATGATGTAGTCACCGTACAGTAAGTTCTAATGCAAACTTTTTTTGGTAAATATTTAGAAGGTAAGCCCGTGCATTTTCAATATTATAATTTAATATATCAAAAATATAATAAAAATAAAATAAAGTTGTTATAATTTGTGTAAACGTTTTTATTCTCCTTCTAACCCTTCGCACTCCGTTGTCTCCTCTAAGGGGACATTTTTTTTGGTGATTACGAGGAATCAAGTTATTTCTGCACAACTTTTTGAGCCGTGCATGTTTCCCTGATATTTTCTGTTGAAATGGTACAAGACATCAAATCAAAATGTAGTGAAATTATTAAGACATCTAAAAGAAATGTCAGCAAGTTTTGTGTTGGAAGAGAACGTCAGAAGTGCGGATGTACGCGCGACTTTTTTTACGCAAGACTCTGAAATGGCGGAGGAAACTATTTTGAGGGTTGGAGATGTGTGTGTTGTGTACCGAATCTTAGAGGAAACAAATAATCAAAGTGGATCTGTAAAGGCACGTTTCTGCAACGAAGGGACGCGGAGTTTCCAGAATGGCCTGGAGTGCAAATGAATGAAATAATAAGATCCCTGTTATTACCAAACTGTAACTTTCATTTGCCCTAGTGGTGCCCTAATGGTTGCGCTTTACAGAACTATATATCATGGTTTAAATTTTCCAGGGATCAATAACTATGTGTTGTTGTCTTCTAGATTGGTTGAGGTAATAAGGGCTATTGATACTTAATAACTCTTTTTTTTTTATAAAAAGGAAGACGGGCAGACGGTTCACCTGATGGTAAGTGATCCCATCGCCTATAGACACATTCAACATACGGAGTGTCACGAGTGCGTTGTCAACCTGGGAATTTGGATAGAATAGATTTGTTGGATATAATGGGGATTAAGGATTTGGAGGGAAAAAGAATGGGAAAGGTGGACATGGCCATCCGGCATCCCCAAAAGTCATGCATACTTTATTTATGAATTTATAAAGGGCGGTGGTACTCGGCGAGCGCGGCTGTATAAGTGCAGCAAAAGCTGAGTGACACTGTTATAAACTTATGGACCGCAGCAACTTTATACAACTATTTTGTCATCTGTGGATGCGAAAACAGTTGTGTAAAGTTTCCGCATCGATGTTTAACTGATGATGAGGTATCTAATCTTTAGTCATTTGTGTCTCCATTCCAAGTGCCTTACTTTCAAAGAGGTGAGACCATAATACTGCTCTAGAAAGGCAGGTTCAAATTCTTCGACTCCATCAATTGACACAGACACAAAATAGTTACACACCGCCACCTCAATGCCTGATGCCCCTCTATGGTGCTCCGATCTTACCGAGGCTCAGAATAACCGTATTGGGACTTAGTGGAGGACCCCGTTATATGTAGATGCAAGTGCATTACCCATTTTTTTAAACCAACAATCCAATGGGACAGATAACCGACACAACCGAGAACAACAAAATTTTATTTTTAGCAAAAGTTATCAAACTAGAAGACGATTTACCTGATGTTGAGTAAAGCTGTCGTCCATGGACGTCTACCGCATTTGAAGGCGTGGAAGTCTTAGATAGTGTATAAATCAAGTAAAGTGGAGAAATTAGGAACATATTTAAGATTGGGAATGGAAAGGAGACGGGAAAGATAAGGGAGTGGCCACCTGGTATCCCCAAATGCTTGTTTATTAAATTTTAGGCTAGTGTACGCCTTGAGCTTTATATGGTTCTATTGGCGGTTATTATTGAAGAACTATCAGTCTGCTGCCTTAGAACTTGGGTTAAGGTTATTTCATTTTCTCGCAAATACTTAATGCTGGCCAGTATCATACTTATATTAATTGTTTTGAGATGTCAAAGTCTTTTCAGTTTTAATTAAATATGACTATATGTAAAAAAATCTATTTTATTTGTTTTTATAGACGATGACAACTTGATCATTTATATATTTGCATACTTCTGAATCCAAATCTGTGTAAAATGAGAATAAAATTGATTGCACAGATTAATAATAACGTTTTTTTTCAGCGGAGTACATAACATCGCAAAAGGGCAAGCCGTTGATCAAGTTGAACGGTTTTAAGTACTGCTCGAGTCAGGGTAAAGCCAATGGTCCGAAGCTGAGATGGCGCTGTTCTACCCACTACCCGCAAGGCTGCCGTGCGTTTCTCATCACCTTCCAAGACGAGATAGTGACCGTCAGCGAAGACCACAACCATAGTCGTGTTCATTGATTTTAGAGTTAGTCGTATATATTTTCAGGTTCGCTGCTTCCCCCGTTTTCATCCTTGTGATTTGTCAAAATATCCTTCTGTCTATGTAGTCAATGCCATTCAAATCCTTTAATTCGTATAGCACGATTTTTGACAATTACACTTGGACTGGTCTGTAGAGGAAATGAAAGAAAGGTATAATTTGAAAAAACCAATGATCATGGGTAACCGTTAATTTAATAATTTGAAATAAAATTTCGTAGATGTCTTTTTGTGTACGTGTTTGTGTTTGACATTATATGTTTTATTTAAATTAGTTGGCATATATATCAAATCTGGATACTACTGAATATACTCATATAGTGTAACATACATGGTAAAAAATACTGATTGTACAAGCGGTGCACGTAATAAACAATTTGTGTGACAAGTGCGTTTGCTTAGTACATTTTATGACTCCTACTTTCTGGGCTGAAACAGAGTTGAGGAATTATGATATCCAAAAAGAAGATGCATTGCTAAATAACACAACTATCTATCTCAGGTCATAATAGTTTATAGTATGTTCAACAGTATTCATAATTAGAGAGGAGGAAGTGTAGCGGTTTTAAATACGCTGGAGCTCTCATATTTTATGTATTTCACAGTACATATGATTATTTTTACAAAAGACAGCGAAAACGGCAAACAAGATTGTCAAACCCCTTAAAAGTGAAGTTCGTTGTATTTTTTTTTTTGGTATTTTTGACCGTAACTGGATCCCTTCAAAGAAAATGTTGGAAATCGGATGACTTCCAGGGAAATAAGGTCACATACATACAATTAAACATATAGTCGAATTGAGAACCTCCTCCTTTTATGAAGTCGGTTGAAAATATAATAGAACTGCACTGCTGATACAAACATGGAGGAAGCATTAATTCTTATTTTCTCTTTGTCCCTCTCATTAATACAAGTATGGATGTTTCAACTCATCTTGCCACCTAGACTTATGGGTGCGTATGCCTGTAAATATGCAACTTCGATTTGCTTGGCAGTGATGCGTCAGGCGTCGTCTGAGTAGAACGTGTTGTGGCTATTGCTTTATTTCGCGAGTAGAATAAATACCATAAATGTCATACCATACGTTTTAATTATAAAAAAATAGGAATACAAAAGTGGTTCAATGCATTCTTTACAAGTTTAACATTCAAGTTAATAAAATAATATTTTACTTGTAGTTAAAAAACGTTTACCGTATAAAGCGAAGAAGTAAGTTGTATTTTGTATTGTCAGTTTTAGAATTGAAATATTTTGTATAGTGTTTCAGGCTGTTATAGCTTTTAAATGCGATTGAGATTAGAACATCATAATGTATAATGATTAAATTTTCAGCGGAGTACATAACCTCGCAAAAGGGGAAGACATTGATCAAGCTGAACGGCTTCAAATACTGTTCGAACGGTTGGAGCAAAGGTCCAAAACTGAGGTGGCGCTGCTCTACCAACTACCCGCTGGGCTGCCGTGCCTACGTCGTCACATTCCAGAATGAAATAGTAAATGTGAACGAAAACCATAATCACAAGCCATAGTTGGATCTCACTATTTTATAATCTAGCAAACTTATATTTAGTTAGCGACTTCATTACGAAGAAAATAGCAAAACTTACTTTAGATACCTTTGTAGTTTTTACCATTATATTTATTTGTAAAAAAGCTCTGACTAATATTTATTTTTTTTTAAATATAAAAACAATTTTTAAATACAGAAACATTTCGATAACCGGTCTACTTTGCGCAATCGGTAAACATACATTAAAAAAGGATACATAAAAATCGTGAAAATTGGATTGAGGTATATCTTAGTCCAGTAAAATATATTTTGAAAAATACCGCGGATGCAAATTTATTTTCTCTATGGTAGAAAATTCGTCATATCTATGGCAACACTAAACGTACTATCATTAAAGTATCTTCAGTTGTCTGTAAGTGCTTGTAGAAGATAGTAGTGTATTTGGTGAGCAAATATAAGGTTAAAAAACCTTTTTCGGAGAAAGACATCCTTCCAGTCATAGTAGGTAAGTGATTTTCTTATCATAGTCAACAAACGCCTGATACCGGCTTAAATAAATGAAGCAACCCTCAAGTATTAACCTTAGTATATGTCGCAGAATGGTCGATTAGTGTAATTCCTTAGACAATGTTGTGATCCTAGGTACTTTTAAGTTTTATTCTGTGCCCGCTTAAAAAGCCCCTCCCACCCCGCTTCCGCGGCAAGTGCAGTCCTATCACTGACGCCCTTGGATTATGCATCCTGTGATACGTCATAATGGTGCGGACTTTTCTGTCTAGTTCGTTTATCTCGGTTTGACTCCATCTGAGTATGCTTAAGGTATATATGAGAATGGGCATAAC
>JAOCPS010615490.1:0-10983 GCA_025505425.1 Graphium colonna | reverse complement strand
CCATGACTCTATAAACGGCGTTGGTACTTCCAATGGCGAGCGCCGCCGTAAAAGTGCATCATAAGCTGTGAAAAGATGTTATGCTCTACCTCAAAAGGTTTCTATAACAGCAGAAATTAAATACCTATAGTCATCATGCGAGGATGGGTATTCTTCTGGCTGCATCATATGATCCTCGCCGGAGATGTAAGACAAATTACAGTCTTCCATCATGCCCTGCAAAATTAAATGTCAATCGGTTAGTTTCTAATGGCATTTTGTTTATTTATGCTAGATTATTCTAGTTGTTTGAGATATCTTAAATATTGCTTTTTTGCTTTTTACTTCTTTTTCGTCTTCTTTCAGCTACAAAAATGCGTATATACTTGAGATGTAAGTAGCATTTATATCAACTCATAACACGAACGACGAAATTTTTAAAATTGTTATTTATGACTGATATTTTTCTCTCTCTCTCAAATTCTAAAAGTTAACAAATATATACAGGTAAATCGATGAGTCACATTCGATATTAAAAGAGCACTGGGCACTCGATTGTCGTAATATTTATATAACAAAATTAGGGGCACGAAGTGTGGCTGTGATCAGCTGGTGCGCGCGAGGCAGTCGATCCGCCTTCCGTCTCGCTCCGGCCATGCCGTATCCACTCGGATGAACATGAATTACGTAATTAATTTACCCAGTGGTAAATCAATGTTTATTTTTAATAATGTTCAAATTCTTCATATACATTATCCCCACATCTAACGTCTTAAAGTATTGAATGTAAGTCACCAACCATCCTGTATATTTTCGATTTTATAATAAAAATTTAAGATAAAATTCATATGTCGACAATCTGCAAAACCAGTTCTTAGTAATAGCTCTCCTGCTACCTTAATATTATTTACTAAGAAGTATGAAAACCTACCTGAAGATTTCTTTTAAGCGCCTCACTGTATCCATGAGGGCTTGTCATCATTGGGGGGCTTTGAGCTCCCATAAACCTGTAAACATTGTCAGATTAACATCGACGAAAAGAAATAAAGGTGTAATTTAAAAAAAAATCCTCTGGGGGTACTTATTGTTTAAAAAAATTGAATATTTAAAAAAAATGTCCAATCAAAAATTTCGAACTCGAAAATGCAATTTTAAATTAAACAACTTTACGGATTTTATCGCGGTTTATTTTTAAATTTTATCACCGGACGTTTCGAACCCTTTACAGCGTTCATGGTCACGGGTAGGACTTAGAAATAATATCAAAAATGCATATTTATCAGAAGTTGGAAGTTATTTTTACAATAATGTTATGTGTTTAAAAATAGAACAAAATCATACCCCCATCGATGTTCTGTGTGTTTCAACAGTATGAAATAACAAATAGTGTAATTTGTTGCAGTGTGGTAATTGTAAAGTGTAGAATTTGGAACAGGACAATCCAATTAATCTGAGGAGTCGGAAAAAACGGTATGTCTGTGTGTGTATGTCGATAGAGATAAAAGATAAATAGAATAAAATGGTACAGGAGAAAAGCAAGCAGAATGTAAGAAAAAAATAGTTATTAGAAAAAACACGAACTACCATGCGACGAAGAGGCGGCAAGCGTAAAAGCGGGGACTTACCTGGAGCATTCACAAGACTCGACCATGCAATTGTCGAACGGGGGGTTAATAAGAAAAGAAACGATCACTTTCTTACTTGGGTATCCAACGACGATCCATCGTTACATAAACAAAACGCAGTGCATGCACAGAATAGTCCACCATTTGAACACGAATCCCCATAGCATGAGTCATTCGAGAATGTTCGATAAATCGACAAAATTATCGTCATTGTTACAATAGCAACATATTGTGAATCAAGCTTAACCATTAACCGACTCGAGTGATGTTAAAATCTATAGCAAAACAATTGGGTTACAGCTTTGCACTCTAGAAGTCTATAATACTGCGGTGCTTACGTCGATTCCATTAAAAAACTTGGAACGTTAACACAAAATGCACAGAACGTAAACACAGGCAGTATTGCGTTTCCACTATATAATGTTATAACCACGTGTGTATCTAGTTACAAATCTAACATGACATTTGAATATATATATCTAAGCTTACACAGTGAATAAACACTTTACAATTAATGGTCAGAAACATCGAAACTAATATTTAAAAACATCAACCAAAAATTACGTGTTCACATTGTTTTTCTTGCCAGTTAATTTTTGGTTTGTTCCTAAACGGTTCACATACATCGAAAACTCTAATCTGGACACGAGCGTCCAACGATTTTAATGTATTGCAAAACATTTCTTGATCCAAAAACGATCTCGTCCTAAGCTAAAATTTACATTGTGCTATGTTTAGTTGATTTGATTTGAAAAAAATAAGATTTTGGAGTTCTAGTTCCGTTAAGTTATTAACATTTGCGCGAATTAGACGCGATAACGATGAAATGCGGTGCCGACTGGCTATGAAGCCGAGGTGGCCAATAGATCAGTCATGCCTTAATGTTATCAATGTTATAAGCCATGTTAGAGATAGAGTCGTCAAATAAAGAGACTTGGTGGTAGATAAAAAATATCCTTTTTCTTTAATGTTCTTTACAACATTAATTTTGTAGTATCTAATTTACATCCTTGGGGGAGGCCTTTACCCAGCAGTAGGCATTGATGGATTGGATTGGAATAAAGAGAAATCATTTCCCAACTATTAAGTCCAACAGACTAAAGAGTATATGGACGCTGTATTGGACTTTATTGCTGTTAATTTCCAATTGACTAATAGTTTTAGATTGTTAAGGCATAAGCTACTTGACGGTTCGGCTATATCCTTCCGTATATTAGTCAATTAGCTGAAATTATTAATATGACTGTTAGCTAAACGGCTTTTAGAGTCGTCGGTCATTTAGTCAATCAATACGTCGGTATATATGTCATCGGCTAATAATTAGATTGTCAACGCATCACGTATTGGTTCATCTGAATCTAATTATTTACGTATAAGTTCTAAATGATTTTGTAAGTGATCTATTGGTAGGATGTAACTATCGGCTAAAACTACTTCATTGGCTTATCGGTGAAGAATCACCGCGTCTATAAGTCAATATGTCTGTCATCGGTTAACTATAAGGCTGACAAAACATTTATTGAAATATTTGTTGTTCTGCGGTAAGCATTATTATCGTCTGCCGGATTTGGTGATAGTGTTTTAGCTTCTCCAACTTCTGGGCAAGCTAGAGCGCTTATTATATTACCAAAAATGTTTAACTTTTTCACATATTCTCGTCTTTACTATATAAGAATTTTCTATTCGTAAAGAAGTAAATACTATGAGGGTGGTATTTACCCTCATTGTGTAAAAATACTCCATAAATTTAAAAAAAAGCATGATTATCGTCAGAAAGTAGTCTATTAGCCACTTGGATTTAAAGTCATCGGTAAAGTCGGTTGTATCTGTCATCGGTAAACGCATCTATTGGCCTATAAGCAAATCGGCTGTTCGATTTATCGGCTGAAACTAATCTATGAACCAATCGGCCGCATATTTTAGCCAATCGGCTTTCGGTCGGGCTGTATCGTTGGACGCTCAGTGCCTCTATTCGCCCTTACTGTTGCGTTGCGGTGCCCTGCGCCGGTTCGTACTTTCGGGGGCGGCCGCGGCTGAGGTGGCGGCGCTTCACGAACTCCGCGTCGTCGACCATCCAGAACGAGCCGAAGTCGTCCTCGTAGCGCACGAAACATTTGTGCAGGGACAGGTTCGTCCGGATCGCGTTCTACAACGTCCATTGCCCCGACTTAAGCCACTATGCTCGTAAATCGCGCGACGCGAGTCGACCACCTCGCGACGAGGTGGCGAGTCGCTGCAACTCGAGCCTCTTGGTCGTGTCGCAAATTCCCTCGAGCGCTGTGCTCCAATCGTGTCAAATGACGCCGTCACTTAAGATCATCGTTAATACGGTTAATGACGTCATTAAGCTGGTCATATAAGACGACCAGTGTCTAAAATCTTCAGTAAAATTCGTCACCAATCGTGGTCTATATAATAGTCCATAAAATTAACTAAGCCTGTCATTAGCTAAGCACTTGTTTATAGTAAGAACCATAACCATAATCTTCATTTGCCTTTGAAGAGTGATCTAACAAGATGAAGTATACAATATATTGATACCGTAATTCGCAAACCAGCTTACTCCACTTTTGTCAAAAACGTGGAGTTTGGAAATACATGATTTGCTAAAGTGTAAAATCAAACCTTTCTGGTTTCTCTATCCGATGAATTTGATTCTTTTTTGTATTTAGTGCGAAAAATATAACATATTATGGTTCCCCTGATATAATTAATAAAATGGAGTTAGCCGTTTAGCGAATTACGGTAAGTCGACGTCATTTGTGACAATGATGGGAGCACAGCCCCATCTTATGACAATTAATCGGCCGCTATGTAACAACGGCGACGGTGGCAAACGAAATGTATGGCGAGTCAGGTCGATTCATAGCGATTCGAACCGACTTGTCCGTATCGATCGTTAACTCACACCTTCAAACCCCAATTGCTGTGCTCCAATCGATATGGTTCAAACAAATCATGGGAGAAATAGGGAGAGATTACTTCTTACAACATTATATAAGAGACACAAGAGTCTGAGTTACACACTAATCAATTTTATAAGCAAAATGACATCATGTTTAGTGTAAGTAATGTCATTAGTTTTTTTTTTTTTTTATATTTAAGGAAGAACGATGGAAGCACAGTCTGATCGTCGTGGAGATTGCCGTTCATGCAGGATTTGCCCAAGAAGAGGTGACCCATGGAAGGGATAGGAAAAGGGGTGGGGGTTAATAGGCAAGCGAGAAAAAACGTTATGTCACCGTACCGCCGAAATTCCACGTTACACACGCAATAATACCTAAATACCAAGATAATAACAAGACCCCACAAGGTACCGTTACCAAGAAACCACTACACAAATAATTACGGTAAAAATTTCACAGATATGGAAAAAAAATAATTATAATAATAATAATAATCTGAAACGAGATAAAAAACTTTTTTATTTACACGATAAGAGTTAGGTACATGTCTAGGTTAGATAGAAAATATTTAAAATAGGAGATTAATAATGTCGGTAGTGTGGCGAGCATGTGTGTAAAAGTGCTCATTTAGTGTAAAAATTGGGTAAAGTGTGAAACGGTTTAGTGTAAAAACAGCGATAACTTAGAATCTGTTTAGTGTAAAAATGGTAAAGGTGTTTTTGATGACTTTAGGTATTTTTAGCTATTTTAAAAAGTATGGACACAGCTATCAAAATGTTTATGAATTTGTTATAATAATTTCATTACATACATTTTGAATACGATATTAGGATTACAGAAACATGCGTAAAGTAGGTAATGAATTGGTTAGTAAATATGTAAATTTTAGGTAAGAAGTCACAATACTTATTAGTATGTTACATGTTACATGTTACATGTACAGAAAGGAAGTAGAGTGTATAAGTTTTTTGTAAGTAAGAAATTGAGATCAAATGTACTCAAATTTGTTTTATGGTTATAAAATTGGACGACTGCACAAATTACACTATGTGCTATATTGTTACATAATGTTAAGAGTAAAGAGTTTGTAGTAAGAAGTGTAAGTGTAAAAACATGTGTAAGAGAGAAAGATTTTTTCTGTAAAATGTTATTGTAGGCAAGTTTTGTGTAATACCACATTGTATCTTCACTGTTCTTAAAATTTAAGAAAAAAAACACAGTGGTCTGGATTAAAAAAAAAAGAAAAAATAATATTATTTTTTAAATATTTACCAAGAGAAAACATAATAACAATATTTGTAATATTAAAACAAAGTAAAGAATTGACTCTTGAATTATTAGTGAATTAAATTTGTATAATTATTGGTCAAAATCCATTTATTTCGATGAAATTACTATTTGATATTAAAAATTTAAATTACATGAAGAGCACATGTGTAGTCTACTTATTATGTCAGAAGTAAATAGCATAAAAAGTACACAATGCACGTCTTTTGTGTGTTTTGAAATTTTTGTGTAAGTACAGTACAGTGTAAAAATTGTGACATTGTTGCACGTGTAATAAATATAAAATTGGTAACAAGTGCAATGATTGCTTGTGTGTGCTTGCATGTATAGTGTACATTTGTAACATGTATTAAATGTAAAAGTATTATATGTAAAATTATAAAACTATATAGTATTAAAACTGCAACAGTTGTAAAATGTGTAATAAAATGTGTGTAATAGGAAATTTGCATCAAGTATAATATAATGTGTGTAATCACAGTGTTTTATTATTATAAGTATTAAAGGCATCATAAATGCATGATTTATGTATGCATGTATTTTGCAGTGTGTAAATTATAGTCATAAATTGTATGAAACTGTTTGATCATTTTTTATAAAAATTATATGGAATCATCTTGTAACTATATCATATACACACGTTAAAAGTATACGGTGAAGTGTAAATTCACGTGTAACATGTGTATTATTTCTTACACATGTATTTAAAGTGTAACATTTACATGGGAAGTTACCACGTGAGATGATAATCATATCAAATTTACGTGTTTTACTTATTAATATAATGCGTTTAAGTGTTCTATGATGATTAAATGTGTGACACATGTAAACACATTATGTTTGTGTAATAATTCAAGGGTTCGAAATATACGAAACATGTATTTGAAATGTTGTATTCCTTGTCCGTATATGTATCACTTGTTTAAAGTGTGCATGTGTGATTATTACATTTGTGTGACATGTTTTAAGCTTTTAGACATTATAACACATGTACTTACAGTTTTGTGTACCATTTTGTACGTGTTTAAATTGTTCCATGTAACATGTATTTTCATATTACTCGTGCAACACGTTGTCACATGCGTATTCATAGGATTGGATTATACATATGTGTTTGAAATGTGGTATAAGTGTTTAACGTGGAAGCGAGTAGGAAAGTAGTAAAATAGATTAGTAGTGATAGAGTTCGCTTGAAAGTTTTACGTGTTTTTATGTGTATATGAATGATTTTTTGTGTTTTAAGTAATACCATCAGTAGTGGATATCTAGCTTAGTAGAACTCCACCTCGTCCACTGTCTTGTGATTTGAATGTTACATGTGAGTTCATAAATATTTTATGACATTAGTGTGTTAAAAGGATGTGTTTAATATGTTACATGTTTTCTCATATTATGAACATGAGACATTTGGGATGTGTTTAAGTGCTTTATGAAGTTTTTCATGTGACTCATGTGTACTCATATTGTTCGTGTTACATGTTGAGAGTGGTAATGAGGTTTCCAGTCATATAAAAGCTATGAATGTGTATTAAATTGTGTTTGTCTGTTTCGTGTGTTTTAAGTAATTTATGGTTCATTGTAGTGATAATGTGTAAGCGAGTGAGGGAACAGTTACTTTGAAATAGTTCGAGAAGTAACAGTGTTTGTTTTATAGTGTAATTGTGTTTTGGGAAGAGATGTAGATCGTGATATGGTCTTTGTGATGAATTTTATGTATGGGCGAATGGTATAAGTGGCCATTTAAAGTATTTTTGTGTATAAAAGCAGTGTTTATTGTGTTTTTAGATAATTTGTTTAAGCAGTTTGTTTGTGTGTTTTTTAAAAATATAATTCGTAGTGGGTACACGGTGTGAACGGGCCATGCGTGTGCCACTCTCGCTAGAAAAATTCCACCCTTTCCTCTGTGTGTTAATTTTATTAAGTGTTTGAGTTATTTTGTGTCATATGTCACGAGTGTACTCATAGGATTGTGTTATATTTTTGTATTTAATGTGTTTTTTTGTAAGAGAGGAGTAGGAGTTATTATAATGTAGTATAAAGGTGTTTAAAGTTAATGTGTGTGCTTGTTTGTTTCTTGTGGTTTTAGGCATTAGATTTTTTGTTGCGTGTATATAGTGTAAATTAGTTTTTATGACATCTTTAATGTGTATTTAGTATGTGTGTAAATGTGAGGTTATTGTGTTTTATGTAATTTTAGGTATTTCATGGTATATTTGTTGTGTTTTATGTATAAACAAGGGAAATTGTCTGTTTGATGCGGTGTAAAGGTGTTTCATGTGAATTAGAGTATGAGTATATTGTGTTTGATGTGTTTTTAGGTAATTTATAGTCTATTTTAAATGAAGTAAATTGTTATCTTGTAGTACGTAGTAATATTGTCTTGTATTTATGTAGAAACAGACTGTTTGAAGCAATTTATGAGCACGCGAGTGATAGTATGGTTGTTTGAAGTGTTTTACGTATTTTTGAGTATGTGTGTGAAGATTTTTGCGTTTTTTGTGTGTCTTCAGGTAAGATAATACGTGGTGGGTATCCGGCGTGTATGGGCTGTCTTTTCCAGACGTTGCTTGTATAACTCTATTTTGTTTATTGTGTGTCAATGTTACATGTTAGTTTATAATGTTGGTATTTGTTTCACATGTTACATGTGTATTCATAAGATCGTGTAATATGTTTATTGTGTTTTTATGTAAGCGAGTAAGTGTCTTTTGATGTAATTATGTGATTTATGTGTGTTTATTTGTTTTCTGTGCTTTTAAGTAATTTATTGGTGTAAAGTCATTTATGTATCTGCGAGTAAGAATAGTGATAGTGAGTTGCAAGTAGTTGTAGTGATAATAGCGTCCATGGTGTTGGTCATGTCCAGGAAGTGTTTGACGTGCATGCGAGGAGCATCAAAGTGTGTGTTATGTGTTGCGTGTATGCGTGTGAAAGTAGTTGTAGTGATAATAGTGTCTATTGTAAGTGTTTGACGTGCATGCGAGCACGTGTCGCTGCGTGCATGTGCGTGTGAGGTAGTGGTAGTGGTAGTGGTAGTGGTGGTGGTGGTGGTAGTGGGCAGAAAAGGCGGAGGCGGGTACCCGGCGTGCAAGGGCGCGGGGTGCGCGGCCCGCTGCGGCCTTCGCTTGTAGAACTCCACCTCGTCCACCGTCCACACGGCGCCCTTCACGTTCTCCACGCGCATGAAGCACTTGTGCAGCGACAGGTTGTGTCGCACCGCGTTCTGTTCACGCACGTTTATGTACACCACGCGACTCGGAATACACCCCGCCCACCTCGCTATCGTCTCGACTCCATCGACATCGATCGCAATAGCCTCTGACATCTATGCCTTAATATTTACTCCTACACTTATTTTAACAACCGTATTAGTGATCCGGCGACCTATGCTCATAGATAATACGACTATCGAAAATGTTGGTAAATAGGCTAACTATTAGCCTCTATAATTTCGTATTGACACGTATTGTAATACTTTAAAGAGGACTGCAAAATATTTTTTTATCATTACTCAATTAATATGATTAAAATAAACTCGATAGACATAATTACGCCTGACCACTAATCATCGATTGACACTAAATAATAAAATGTGAAACAAAAAATAAAAATACAAATTTATATCTATACGTCATATCATTGTCTTACGAAAACGTAAATTAATTTTATAAAATTACGTAGAATATTTTCGAAAGACAATGAAAAATTATAACCTAAAAGCACTATATGTATCTTTACCTCAACCTCTCCTCCTTAATCGGGATCAAAACATTATAAATCGACAGTATTAAGTTAGATCAAAAATATTAACAATATTACTAATATTTAATCATCTTACTTATTATAATATTTGAAATATATCGAATCTTACCTTCCAAGTGGCTGCATTCCGTCGGAAGTAACAGAAGGTGCTTTGGAACCAGTTGTATATCTCGTTTAGAGTAAGTTGCTTGTCAGGTGATTCGATTATTGCCTGAAAATAAATATCAATATTAAATAGTAAACAATAAATATATTCAATTCTATAAGTAAACAAAAACCAATTTGAGGAATTATAAAATACTTAAATACCCAGTTTGCAGATTTATGATCTGTAATTACTAAATAAGAATATAACATATTTGGTTCATATTATTGTTGCAAAAAACTTTTAACAAACAAAATAATATTAAATGCAATTATAGCACAAAACTGATTTAATTTATAAAAAGTACAAAGTTGCCACATTTAAAGAGATCAAAAGTTGTGGACTTAATATGAGTCCTTTAGGGACACCACACAGGTCTTTTTAAAACATAAGTCAAAATCGATCAAAAATCTATTTTAATTAATATTTAACTGACAAATAATTATGACCTTACCTGACGGATAAGGGAGGCATAAGTGAATGGGGGTCGGACGTCAGCCGACTTATAGAACTCGCGATTTCGCTGGATCTCTGCAAGGGACATAAATTAATAATTAAACAGTAGAATAAAGTAGCCTGCTGAGAAAACTAATGAAAAACTAAGTAGTACATAATATGAGATGATTGGCTAATGAAAAGTGCTTGAGATAATTATATATACCGATGAAAATCTAAGTATTTTGTTTTATTTATTTATAAATTAATATGAGTTTGGAATAAAATATTTGTATGTCGATGAGTTGAAATACTACTGTTCTAATATATATTGAATTCTGTCTGAAAATATAGAAACAAAACTTAAATTGTTTAGATTTTATGTTCTATATTGAATTCTGGCTGTAGATACACATCTTTAGTTTTTAAAAAATTAAAAAAAATAATGATATATAAAACACAATCAGTTTAGAAATACTATAGAGGTCATATGCTTATCTAAATTGGTTTATAACTGTGTTACCTTGTTGTACGTCTAATCCAGCTCTTTCGAGCATATAAGGAAGACCTTGGTGACAGAAAAACATACGTTCTTAAAAAAAATTTCAAGGGATTTAAGTAAATCAGTTTATCATAAACACTGGGAAGAGTTATTTCTATTTTTCAACCAACCAAAGTGATTGAAGTTGGTGTTTCAATTTTTTTAAGACAAAAATGGTTGTCTGCAAAGTGGGTTTACGGGCGATAATTTTACACGATGACGTCATAAGAGGTGGTAGAGCATAACATCCTTGGCAGCTTTTGCTGCACTTTTAAGGCCACGCTCGTCCGGGGAAGTACCACC
>JAOCPS010615380.1:0-10983 GCA_025505425.1 Graphium colonna | reverse complement strand
TTTTTAACACGCTTTTATTAGATTCGCCTGTATGTTTGTTTGCTTGTTTGTAACCGACTCCTTTGAACACTATTTTGACCCACTTTCCTTTAGGGGCCGATGACATCACAATAATTTGATAAGCATATCCCATTATCCTGACTAGGATCGCCAGGACTTATAATTTTTTACTTTTTAGTACGATTTCTCATTAAAGCGTGTTTTTCTAAACTATATTTTATATAATAATTTATGGACCTTGTAAAAAATAATGTTCTTCCCCTTTTTGAGAAAATACATGTCCTCTGTGGCGGACATTGTCCAAGTAGGTAAGTAAACCAATATTGTAAGATTTAACATTATTTCGTATGAATGTTGAGGAAATAATATCTGAAGTTTTTCCTCGTCACAAAACATAGTCATATATTACATGATACGCAATATAAGACCGTTTTTTTGTGGCTAGCAACGGCGCTCATCTATAATTGAGGGAAAATGACCGACTTTGCCGTATTTTGCTTACATGCCGTACTTTTAGCGTAGCAAATAAAATAGGTCTGGTTAGGAGAAAAAGTTGTCACAAAAAACAATTGCTGGTCTTCGGGTGTAATTAGGCTCAAGGCAATCACACCTGTGCGCCGAAAGCCATCGATTTTTTTCCACTGTGAAAGTGTGGTTACCGAAAGTATCACAACCATACAACACGAAGTCATAAATCATACGTCAAATTTTGTTGGGTTCATCCTTCATATATTGCTTTCTCTTTCCAGCCTTCGACCCTTTGTATAATATCATCATTTCATAAATGCTAAACAATGTTTCCTTTCCTTGCTGCTTGAAACAGTTCAGTCGTACCTTTTTCAAAACAAGTCTTATATTGTAGTATCTGTCTTCGTCTTCTAAATTATTACAAGCAAAGTTTATGAAGCAACGTATCTGCTGATACCTTTTCAACGGTATCATATTAACTACTTCGCCGTATATATTTTTCGAGCCAATGATCAAGGTATGCAGAAATTTCAACTATTCCTATTATTATATGTATGGCCCAGAAATTATAAAAATCATATAAATATCAATAACAGCCGGTCTGTTAAACAATATCAGCTACAATGTAACTCGAGAAAAAAGATGGAAATGATCCAAAGCTAGAAAACATCTCTTGGGACTTCATCGTCTATACTGCCATTTATAGTGATTACCATAACAGCTCCGGCACTTTTTCTGGCGTCAATGTTTGTATCTTTTGTGGAATCATTGTCAGAATCAACATATGTGGCATCATCAAAAGAAATATCTAGATTTTCAAGCAAATAATCAATCGATGGAGCGGGGGAGGAAGTTTCGTAGTTAGAACAAGCCAGTGTTATTATGTAGTTCGTTATCGAAATCGGATGTAGCGATTACGTCATTAAGGAGCATGCTCTTTGGATACTAAAGCAAATATTTTCATTTTGGTGTTCAAAGTGCATTCATAATGCGTTTGTTAATTGTTTCATTATCGTTACTTTTTGTTCTTTGTTTATTTCATATATAGTCAATTTGTTCATAAGTTTCTTGTTAAATTGTTATTTAAATTGGAAAATTGGAAAAGACGTGGACCTCAGTCTAGTCCCTCGGTAGTTCATAGAATTTTTCAATTATATAATTTTTTTTGTAAAAGTTATCTAATAATAAAAGGTGCAGAACATCTGCAATGTCACTTTGACAATGACATTTGTTTGTATACATTTTGGTCGTCTAATTACGGGACAAGGTATAGTGTTGTCAAGTCAATATTCTTTTTTCTACTAAAAATATTTACATAATGTCATAAATAAATTACAAATTTGAAAGACTTCGATGTTTTAATGTTTGTGTTTGGTTTAGCGGACTGTATCAAATCAGGGGTTAATAACCCACCTGAATAACTCCCGGACGCATACAAGCCCGTAAGGCTGCAGATCCGCGGTTTCTTCTTGCGGTGTAAACCGTATACCGCGATGGTTCACATACTCTTCTAGTTTGTCGTCGCTCTCTTTCTGCTCTTCTGTTGGCTTCGATGTCTCTTCTGCTTTCAGTTCTTCTGGAAATTCGAATAAAAATTATTGGAAGTGGAAAAAAGTAAAAAATTATCTTTTTACAATACCGAAGTGAAATGTAAGACTAATATGCCGTTTTGAGTGAATTAAAAATTACTATTCCTATGGCATATAAAGCTATGTAGTGGAGAGGACCCGCTTAATTGGGGTTTATGCATATTTCATTAATTTTTCGGTGTGGAAAATATTTTGTGCAATCCTGTCGCATTCTTTTAAGGTTTTAAAGGTTTAGGAGCAATTGTCTATCTCTTGGATACAGTACTTTGTTTAGGGATGCAATAAGCTAGGCCCTTCTCTTTACCCCTGGAAATGAGCAAGTGAAAGATCGTGATGGCGGAATAAATAGTTTAGAAGTGACAGCGGAACATTTAAAAAAAAGCACATTCGAATTTATAAAAATTGATTTTTGTTTTTAGTTTTATATTTGTCTGTATTCATATAATAAAAATGGAGAGTTCTGTTTATATAAAACACACTTATTACTATATATAGATAAATAAATTTTCATATTTAAATTTTAAACAACGTACCTTGTTCTACTGTCGTCTCTGTTACTTCACTTTCTTCTTTACTCTCCGTAGCGGGTGCTTCGCCCCCATCTGGGGCTCCGCTGACGCACTTCTCTAGCAACTGAGCTATAGACGCGTTACCATTGTTGAGGTCCATAGAGGAATGGCGGCCATGTTTTTTGGGGCTGCGCGACTCTACAGGCTCTATGGTTATCTCCGCTTCGTTCATTAGGTTCTTGTCACGGCTGGAGAGGAAATGGAAATAGACAAATTTGATTTTAGAAATCACCCGAAGGTTTAAATTTTTTTACATTGAACACTGAACATTTTTCAAATAAAATAAAATAAGCCTCAGATACTTCTTACATCATTAGGTATCTGGCAGTCCAGTCACGTCAAAATCAGTCCAGCAGATTCAAAGATTAGCCGACCCAAACAGACAAAGAGGCGAAACTTTTAAAAATTGGTTATTTGCAAGTACTATAATTTATTACTTTTATAAACATTTGGTACTATTAACTTTTATTTATTAGTATAGATATCAAAGTGCACAAATGAGCTGACAATCATAACCTACTCTCTTTAAGGTGGTAGAGCACGACATCTTTTACACAGCTTTTGCTGCACTTTTACGGCCACGCTCGTCCGGGAAATTACCACCGCCCTTTATAAAGTGGGCATAACATAAAGTTTATGCCTATTGGGAATGCCGGATGGCCATACCTACCCTTTTCTTTTCCCACTCTTATCCCCTTAAAATCCTTAATCCCAACCCATCCTATCCAATAAACCTATTGTATCCAATTTGCCAGGTTGACAACGCACTCGGGACTCTCCGAATGTTGCGTGTGTCCATGGGCGACGGGATCACTTACCATCAGGTGAACCGTCTGCTCTGACACTAATACAGGTGCACTAAACATTAAATGTTCATCCTCTGCACGAATCATCGTATTTTGTTACTTTAATAACTTTTGTATAAATTTAGTTCAACTGTTTATTAGCACTGACTGTACAATATGGGTACTAGATTCTCTTTTAAGGATGTGATATCCCAAATAAAACGCTGTTATCTCAGAGCGAGACATATAAAATATTCTAGCTTATATACAGGATCATTGGTGAGTGACCTATGATATTAAAGGGGTACTCGATTGTCATCATATTTATGTAATAAAATCAGGGGCATGGGTTTCGAACTAATTTTCAAATGAACAGGTAGTGTGTACACGATGTCGGCGGCAAACAGATGGCAGCTGGCGCAGTTCTTTGACCCGAAAATGCGACCGCGCGTGCCCTGACCGCTAGAATGCCCGTGGCTTGCGTAAATAATTACTCAACTAAATATTTGCTTTGAATATTATATTAATTCTTTATATATGCTCACCACATATAATATCCTCGAATATTAAAGGTGATTCACCAGTCCATACTATAAACAACAATTAATTATATCAATATTAATAGTAAAATAAAGAATTTGTTTGTTCGTTTTGTTGAATGTGCTAACCTCAGGAACTACTGGTCCCAATTGAAAACATCTTTAAGTGTTGGATAGCCCATTTATCAAGGAAGGCTTCAGGCTATAAACCATAACGCTATGCCCAGTGAGAAGGGACCATCAATGAAAAATGGTGCAAAAGCGGTAAAATTTTACGTGTAGAACCGCAAGGAGCTACTAGTATATAAGTAGAACACTCACTTATGCATATGCATGGTGTCTGCCTTCGCGTCGGCTTCAATCGTGTTCTCAGCAGAACTTGGATTCGACTGTTCGGTAAGCGAAGACTTCCTATCCAAAGAGTTCGTACCTGCAACAAACATCGTTTTTTACATGTTATATGTTTACAAAAAATCCAGGATAGTTTTATGATATTTTTCGGAAACATACAAACAACTTGATTTGGAGGTGGTAGAGCATAACACCTTTTCACAGCTTTTGCTGCACTTCTACGGCCGTGCTCGCCCGGAGAAGTACCACCGACCTTTATAAAGTCGGCATAAAATAAAGTATGCATGACTTTTGGGGATGCTGGATGGCCATGTCTACCCTTTTTTTTCCTATTCCTATCCTCTCTAAATCCTTAATCCCAACCCCTTCCTATCCGATAAATCTATCACATCCAATATCCCAGGTTGACAACGCACTCGCAACTCTCCGGATGTTGCGTTTGTCTATGGGCGACGGGATTGCTTACCATCTGCTCGTTTGTCTTCCTATCCATAAAAAAAATCTGAGAGATAAAGTTAAATATTGTTTTATAATTGCTAAGCTTTCGCTGCTGGCAGCGGATGGATGAGGGCTGCTCAAGACTGCTTACAGCAGTGGATGGCAATAGCCTGATGTTGTAACTGCTGTCTCTTGGCTCGTAAGTTCGATTCCCACCGCAACAATTACTTGTATGACCTACAGATAACTAGGTTTTGATAAATAGGTTTTGTTTCGGATATGGACGCATGAGCAATTTCAGTTTGTAGGTTTTTTTTTTTCATGGAAGATTATAAAAACCGACTTCAAACGCCTTAAAAGTGTATTTTCGAAACATATCTTCTACGTTATTTTGATTTTACAAACAAACTTCTAATTCGATTTTTATAAAAAAATGTGGTATCATTGTGGAAGTGAAAAATGTGGTATCAATTTACGGAGAAATGCGTAAAAATTACCATTTTTTTTTAAATTTTTATTTAAAAAACAGACTAATGAAATTTTTTTTGAAAATTTTATGAAAAGAATGCTATATCATATGAAAAGGATTTTTGAAATTCGTCCATAAATGAAGGGGTACGCGAAAAAATACAAAATTAAAATTTTGCTATTATGATTTAAAAAAGAAAAACTAATTAACCGATTTTCCCGAAAATTTTATGAGGCTATACGGAAATGATTCTGTACAAGACAAAAAATAATTCCTAAAATCGGTTCATAAATGGCGCAGATATGCGCGAACGTAAGTAAAAAAATATAAACACGTGAATTGAGAGCCTTCCTCCATTTTTGAAACCGGTTAAAACGCCCTCGCAGCATAAGCCTCAGATTTTGTAGTGAGGACAGCGTTTTTAAATTAAAAAAAATAGTTCAAAACTGTACTTCTTCTTCTTTTACTCTTAGACCAATTGTCAAAAACCTAAAACAAACAGAGAAAGAGATGGCTTGGCCTAGGAGGAACGATGTAAAGCTATTATGATCACATCACCATGAGGTGGTAGAGCATAACATTTTTTCACAGCTTTTGCCGCACTTTAACGACCGCTTTCGCCCAGGGAAGTGCCACTGCCCTTTATAAAGTCGGCATAAAATAAAGTTTGCATGACTTTTGGGGATGCCGGATGGCAATCTCTACCCTTCTCTTTTTCCACTTCTTTTCTCTCCAAATCCTTAATCTCGACCCATCCTATCCAATAAACCTGTTCCAATTTCCTAGGTGTCTATGGGCGACGGGATCGCTTACCATCAGGTGAACCGTCTGCTCGTTTGCCTTAATTTCCATAAAAAAAGGATCTAGTCTAGAGTCTGGGTAAAGTCTAAGTTTTGGTCTAGATTTGTGGTGGTCTTTTTACATGCTCATTCGACGTACAATCGCTTATGTATGTTTTTTATGGAAAGAATGAACAATGAGCAGACGGTTTACCTGATGTTGACTGATCCTGTCGCCCATGGTCACACACAACTTTGCGTGTGCGTTGTCGACCGGGGAAATTGGATAAACATGATTATTGGATAAGACTGGTCAGGAACGTATTAAGGATTTGGAGGGGAAAAGAGGCAACCATTCGGCAACCCAAAAAGTCATGCATACTTTATTTTATGCCGACTTTGTGTAGGGCAGTGTTACTTCTCCGGGTGAGCGCGACCGTAGAAGTGAGGGAAGGGCAAAAGATCAAAGAGCCAAACATGAGAAATACTTTAGTGGTAAGGGCTATGCCCTATTACCAAGGAACGCAACTTATTAAAACAAAATACAGGTTTTTACTGTTATTTTAATTCGACGCGATGTAATTTTTTTTTATGGAAAGGAATACAAACGAGCTGACGGTTTCCCTGATGGCAAGCGATCCCGTCGCTCATAGAGACTCGCAATATTCGGAGAGTTGCGACTGCGTTGTCAACCTGGGATATTGGATAGAATAGGTTTATTGGATAGGATTGGGTCGGGATTAAGGATTTGGAGGGGATAGGAATAGGAAAAGGAAAGGATAGACATGGCCATCCGGCATCCCCGAAAGTCATGCATACTTTATTTTATACCGACTTTATAAAGGGCGGTGGTACTTCTTCGGGCGAGCACGGCTGTAGAAGTGCAACAAAAGCTGTGAAGAGATGTTATGCTCTACCACCTTTCAAAGGATTCTAAGATTTTCAATTGATTTCAAAAAAGGAAGAGGTTCTCAAAACCACCGTACGTTTTCTTATATGTTGTAGCAGATTTTTCCCTAAGTTAAGAACCGAATTTCATATCTATTTTTTTAATTGAAAGTATGAAAGTTTCAAAGTAATTCTATCGAATTTTCATTAAAATCGGTCCTTAATTTTTTTTTTAAATCGGATTAACCGAAAAGTTTTATAAACTTTTGCTTCTTAGGCGCTTTAAGCCGGTTTCAATGTTTTCTGTTGAAAAGAATTATTGTCTACAATGTTGTTACTATACTGAATTTGAATCCACGAACTCAAGGTTTGCGAATGCCGCATCCACTGAGCCATATAGTCAATAATCGTAAACGCAAGCGGAATACTAATTAAAATAAAAAAAAAATATGTGTGTGTGTACGCACGTAAGAAGTTATACTTGTTTCGCCTAACGTGATAAAAATCTTTCTAAAAATTTTATCTCTCGCGTTATCCTACTTTTGTTGAAAAAACCACACTAATAATAGAAAAAAGGGTATTAATACATTGCAAGTTTTATTGTAACGCATTATCTAGTTAAATAAAGTTTATTTAAATATCATATACACTACATGATAAATGACTATATGACATGTCGACTAGCTAACTTCACAATGGTCTGCGCGCGCATCGTGAAAATTTACCCTCATCGTTTTCTCCAAATGCGCCGAAAGAAGTATAACTTCAAAACTTGATGACGCGGTAGAATCCGTTATAAATATCCAGCTGCACATATTTCATTCAAACTTCATGCTGGGAAAACCTTCGCAGTACACTCGGAACGAAAATTAAATTTGACCAGGTGTTCTTTGTATACCGTGTTTATTAAAAAAAAATAATCGAGTAGATTCAAAAGCCGAGCCTATCATTAAAATAATAAAATATGCCTTATCTATACGTGGGGTTATTTACGAGTTTATTATAGTCAAAAGAAAATCAAACTTGTTCCTATAATATAGAGTTCATTTTAGTTCGGACTATCAGAGACAGTGTTGCCACAATTTCGGTAATAACGTCTAGTATTAGGCATTGAAAGTAAAATTCAATCCGCCTTGTAATTATGCTGGCAATAAATCTAAATTTAGTGATGTGCGTCAAACATAAGGTTCACTTATCGATATTTTTTAACTCCATCGATATATTTTTAAAAGGAACTAGAAAAAACAAAAGAACATGTATTTCTATTAATTATTTTTTTTTGTAGAAATTGAACTACAGATACTAAAGAGATCTGTAAAAACTTAAAATTGTACGTGAATCGAATATATTTTTTTGAACTAACTTTTTTTGATTATCAATCTTAAATAGCTATGACACGACTGTAAAGACCCGAAATACAATTGTTTAACCGATTTCAAATAAAAAGGGGAGGTTCTACCATCTTACGTTTCTTTTCTACTGGAAAAAAAATTGATTTAAAAAAATAATTCTTGGCTCAGGAGTGAAAATAAATAATCCAAAATAAGTTCATCCGTAATAAAAAAAAAATTGGAAATAAATTGTATATTTTGAAAGATATACGATATAAATTACAAGAAATAACAACAAGAAATAACGTTCATAGAAAATACAGCATAAATCATAGACGGAACTGTATATTCTAAATTTAAATCTTAATATTGACCTAAAAAGTTTTCAGATAGGATTCTACTTATAAAATTACCAAAACACAAGTATTTTTTATGGAAAGAAAGAGAAACGAGCAGACAGTTCACCTGATGATAAGCGATCCCGTCGCCCATGGACACACGCAACATCCGGAGAGTTGCGAGTGCGTTGTCAACCTAGGGAATTGGATACAATAGATTTATTGGATAGGATGGGTCAGCAGTAAGGATTGGGAGAGGATAGGAGTGTGAAAAGAAAAGAGTAGACATGGCCATCCTGCATCCCCAAAAGTCATGCATACTTAATTTTATGCTGACTTTATAAACGGCGGTGGTACTTCCCCGGACGAGCGTGGCCGTAAAAGTGCAGCAAAAGCTGTGAAAGGATGTGCTCTACCTCCTGAAATGTTTTTAAATGTGCTATTTTATGACTCTGAAATAAATTGTAGTAATTATAAGTATATTTTTTTTATTTGTAAAGTTCTCTGCACCTACCACCTTAAAATTGATCGGAAGAAAATGCCATTCCGTCAACTATAATAAATAAATAAATAATACACTCCAACAAATACTGCAACTCCTTTCGAAATCGGTTAAATAAACATCGACAACTCGCGGCACACCACTAGCCGGGCCGTTGCTAAGCAATTACCAAAATAATTACAAATGGCGTCGGATAACTCGTATATCAAATTAGTCAGGGCCGGAATACTATGAGTTAACATACATTTAATATTGTTAGATGCCCACAAATCAAGTTAATTTGGTTTTAAGTTAGTTTTATGTGATAGTTATGTTGTGCTCGATTTCTATGAGTTATGTTTTAATCACTAACGGTTTGGCAACAGGCGAGTTAGAACGGACTTTTTTATTTAGCAATTATTAAACTTAGCTGTACAGGTGGTTGAGTATTACATCTTTTCGCAGCTTTTCTGCACTTCCACGGCCGCGCTCGCCCGGGGAAATACCACCCTCTTTATAAAGTCGGTATAAAATAAAGTATGCATGAATTTGGGAATGCCGGATGGCCATGTCTTACCCTCTTCTTTTTCTACTCTTTTCCCCTCAAAATCCTTAAGCCCATGCGTTTGTCTCTGGGCGACGATTCGTGTTGCGTGTGTCTATGGGCGACGGGATCGCGAGATCGGATGGAAATGAAGATGTTACTTATTATATACTAGGTTTCCTCACGGTTTCATCGGTGTCGGAACCGGGATTTAAAATCAGGTTCTCCTCAAGCTGTTGAAGAGAACAAAGAGTTGAAGGAGAACGCCCAGAGACTGAACTATCCCGGGCCTAGTCCTTATTGTCAGCATTTAAGGCGGGGTTCTCCTAGAAATGTGATTTTGTAAACGGTTTTATTTTGTAAAACTACATTATAAAAATGTAAAAAAATACCCACTTACATTTGAGGTATTTTCTTAGCTCCGTCGGATGTCCGTTACACAATTGGATAAACTTTATCCGATGGAAAAAAATGCCATCGTCAAGCGATCACGCGCCGCATAGAAGTACTATGCGGCGCGTGATCGCTGTCCTTTCATTCCGGTGCGTTTGGGGATGGTCCTTTCTTTCGCGCACGGATTAGCAGCATTAGCATGGTGCGCTTGGAGAACCTGTCCTTAAAATTAGGACTGGGTGGACTAGATGCATTCAAACATTCTCCCTCAGTACACTTTTGGTATGGAGAAAAAAGTGTGGAGCAGTCAGTTATTTCTGTAATAATATATTTCAATCTAAAATCAAGATATCATGTATATAACAAATATACGATTTTTTTAATGTAAACGATGACAAACGGACAGAAGGGTCACCTGATGCTAAGTGATCCCGTCACCCATGGACATACGCGACATCCGAAGAGTTGTGTGTGCGTTGTCAACCTGGGATATTGGGCAACAGGTTCAGCAAATAGGACGGGCTGTGGACATATTAAGGATTAGAAAGGGAAAGGTGTGGGAAATGAAGAGGGAAGGAATAGTCATCTGGCAATCCAGAAAGTCATGCATAGTTTTTTATGCAGACTTTATGTTAGACGGTGGTACTATCCCGGGCGAGCACAACCGTGTAAGTGCAGCCAACGCTGTGAAAAGATATTATGCTCTACTAAGTAAATGATTACAAATTTGATTAATATACATAAGCACGTAATATAATTAAACATCTGACATTATCTACACATATAATTGACATAAATGATTCAATTAATCACATACAATTTTTTTTTATGGAAAGGAAGACAAACGAGTAGACGGTTCACCTGATGGTAAGTGATCCCGTCGCCCATGCACACGCAATATCCGGAGAGTTGCGAGTGCGTTGTCTGGGAAATTGGACACAATCGGTTTATTGAATAGGATGGGTCGGGATTAAGGATTTGGAGAGGATAGGAGTGGGAAAAGAAAAGGGTAGACATGGCC
>JAOCPS010615269.1:0-10984 GCA_025505425.1 Graphium colonna | reverse complement strand
TGCCCGATACGCTATTGGCCGATTTTTCGTTAGTATCATTATAATAACTAGCGCTGACGTTGTACGTTTAGTGAGTAAGCTATTGACAAGTCTACTCTACAAATTATCGCATACAGGTTTGACATACATAAAAATTGTGAGCCAAAGGGAAAAAAATAAAAAAACAATAAACAACGAGGACTATATGGAAGTAATGGAAGTATTAATTAAAAAAAACTTATTACAAATAACATAAAAAAACCGTTGAATATAAATTTTAAAGTATAAAGTCTCGAGGGCAATGAGACCGAAACACTTAAAAAATAGATTACAGGTGGTAAAGCATAACATCTTTTTATGGCTTTTCCTGCACTTCTACGGCCTCGCTCGTCCGGGGAAGTAGTTGAAGCCGCCCTTGAAGAAGTTGGCATAAAATAAAGTATGCATGACTTTTGGGGATGCCGGATGGCCATGTCCATCCTTTTCTTTTACCTCTCTATTCCCTTCCAAATCGTCAATCCTAACCCATCCTATCCAATAAACCTATACTACACATTGACCCAGGTTGACAACGCACTCGCGACTCTCCGGATGTTGCGTGTGTTTATGGGCTACGGGATCACTTACCATCAGGTGAAACGTCTGCTTGTTTGTCTTTCTTCCCATACTCTCAACTATCCGGATGAAAGAAAGAAAAAATAAAAGGAAAAGCTATGAAAAGATGTTATGTTCTACCACTTCAAAAGTAGTGTACTTAATGCCAATGTCGTTGTCTGCCAGTCAAGCTTTAAGATGTTTAGAAAATGGAAAAATATATATCGTCCTTACAACAATAAAAAATTAAACCGTTTTTAGCAAATAATGTAAAAGCAATAAAAACTGAAACAATTGTTGTGTGACCCTCTCTTTAAATATTGCGCACTTCCGTAATGGTCTCATTAAATTTTCAGAAACATTTGTTCAGCAGTTTGTTTTTTATGCTTTAATCTTTTATTTTTTAAATGTAGATGACAGATACAGAGCAGCAGCACTAAACTGTATCCCTCGACTTTGTTTTCATTAAATTTTAACTGTCCTCCTCTAAGGAAGCCAATCTAAAGACTTGTTCACGTCAAAACTTAATTATTTCTGCAAGATTTGTCGGATAGGATATATATGTGCTACTTGATACTTGATACATATATATGTGTGTGTGTGTCTGTCTAACAACGTTTTAATATGTGCTCTTTTGCTTGCTTTTGTTTTTGAACGCAAAGCGACTCTTAGCCATCCTGATTTCGGGAGGAAGCGCATTCCCCAGAAGAATGGATTGGACATAGAAACAGTAGTGCAAAAAGTCTGTGCAACGAGAAGGACAATGGAGGCTTGACGAGCAAAGCGTGAAATTTGTCCCCAGTTAGAAGTTTTGTAAATAGCTTAAAGATTGCTTCGGCCATAGACCTCAAAAGACTATCAGGGACCATTAGTTGGAAGGAGTAAATGAGAAATTTGTTACTCCTTTGCATGAGAAAGGTTAGTATTAGCCTCCCTGGCCAGGATGTCTATTACCTCCAGGTCCTGACCCGATATCCGACGGAGCAGTATTACCTGAGTAATAAAAAGCAACTAACGAATACATTTTGCAACCTGGTATATGTTACGTGTTAAGCCATATAGTAGGCGTAAGAACTAAGACCATTGTAAGCTTAACAAATAGAAGGTAAATAATCATGGCCTTTTGCGAAAATAATTTTAGTCCAAGTACCTAAAGTAGTAGAAATTCAGCATAAGAATGCCATCAGGCAACGCCATAGCTATGCGAAAGCTCATCTATATAAATAAAAATGAAATGACAAATGTATGCACGCGCATAACCTCAGAGTCAAAATCATGAAATGCTTTGAATATCTCAAGATAATGAGATATAATAGAGTTACTGCTTGACGTTAAATTTGACATTTCTTCTGTGATATTTTTCATAACAATAACAAATTTTGCATTTAATATTGATGTTTTAGGTAATAGAAGAATCGATAAAGAAAATTTTTACGCGGGTGATACCCCGGTCGACAAATAGTTTAAAATAAAAAAGGGTTTGTCGTAAAGACACAATAGAAATTAATATGTGACCGACATACATGCAATGCAATTGTCCGATACCCGAAGGTAAGCAAGACAAGTCTCTCGCTCATAGAGTGGTGTTAGTAAACGCTCTGTCACAGGACTGAGCGTTCACCAACATCACTTTTCCTCATACAAAAAGGTTTCGGATTACAATTTTAATATCTTCCACTTGACTTTACACACACGAATTAACAAATAGTACAGGCAATGACCTTAGAAATTTCACTGTTACTATCCTCACTCTTATGTCTGATGGAGAGGGAGGTGTACGAGCTTACTGTAAGTGATCACCGCTACCCATGGACTACCGCAATACCAGAGGAGATACAACAGCCTTTAAGGTAGAAATAGGCTTTTTTATTGAAGGTCCCTAAGTCATATCGGTCCGGAAATACCTCTGGCAATTGAATCCACGATGTAGCCGTGCGTGACAGAAAACGACGTGGAAAACGCACTGTGGTGGACTGCAGACCATCAATGTGGTATCGATTAGTGTAATGTTGTACGATGAACAAACTGTTCAGTAGGTATTAATCTCAATTCTTCTAAACACTCCCCCTGGTAAATGCGGTAGAGTATACTTAGAAATGCTACTCTTCGCAGGGCCAAGGAATCGAGCCGATCAGAATGGACTAGAACATCAACGTTTCGAAAAGCTCGACGTCGGATGCGGTCAAATGGAAGGACTTGGTAAAGGGGTGTCCCAGGCTAGAACTGAGAACAGTTTTCCATGTGTGGCCGTATTTGCGCCTTATTCAGGCGGTGTGATGGCTGGAGATATTGCCTTGTTCTGCTGAAGACGCCAAGCTGTGACTGCATTATTTTACTGGTTGGTCTTCATTAGAATTTATTTATAAACTACTAGCACGTTCTTTTGACACGTAAAATTTTACATAGTAGTAGTAAAAATATTTGTGAGCGTCGACCATGCAACTTTTTTTCTAAACGTGATATATTTCTAATTGAATAATTGAGAAAGTTATAAATAATAAATCTTCCTGACCGAATTCCGCCTACGGTGGCCAATCTAATTTGAGATTAGCCAACTGCGCAGGAGATATTATAGTCCATACGTGTAAACGCAAACACAAGTGCACTCTCTGTTCCTTTACACGCATAGCCCGATGGGACGGATATCCGACACGACCGGAGAGAGATCTCGTGCAGGACCGACTTTTTACATGCCCATCCGACGCATTGATCATCTTCCTTCTCGGGCAATCGGGTGATCAGCCCACATTGCCCTAATCGAACCAAGAAACAACGACACAAAGTCATTGTCCCACGGGATTCGAAGGTTACGGAGGCGATCAAAGAAAGTTATATAAAGGTATTGAAGCAGACTTGAATATGTAATAATTTATTTTAATAAGGATTTATAACTAACATACAAATAAAGAGACATTAAAGCGGCGGCATATTAATTAAATTTGTTTATTAAATTTTATTTCCTATTATTCCGACATAACTGTAATAGTTAGACATAATGCTGTCCCGACATTTTTTGTAAATAATAATGTGTGGTACATTATTTAATTCTATGATAAATAGTTTTCTCAGCGCAGGTGGTATAAAAAAATATTTTGGGTATTTTTTTGTACACCTTGGGACCCTAATTTTTTTGAAAATATAATTCAAGTGTAATATGTCACCCGGGTATAGTGTAGCTACCCAAATGCAAAAAAAAATCAATTGTTTCGGAGCCTATAGATTCAATGCAAAAAAGCAATCAAATCTTTCCTCTTCATAACATTACTGTAGATAATTCAGAAGAGTTTATTCACTCCTTTATGAAGTCGGCATAAAATAAAGTATGGATGACTTTTGGGGATGCCGGATGGCCATGGCTACCCGTTTCTTTTCCTACTCCTATCTCCTCCAAATCCTTAATCCTATCCAATAGACCTATTGTATCCAATTTCCCAGATTGACAATGCAGTCGCAACTCTCCGGATGTTGCGTGTGTCCATGGGCGACGGGATCACTTGCCATCAGGTGAACCGTCTGCTGATTCTTCCTTTCCATAAAAAAAAGAAGTGTTATTACTATTTTTTCCATTTGTCTTATCGCTTCCTTATTCAGCACCAAATCTTTGAATTCATCCATCTTGGAGGAGGTTAACTTTTCACGTTTTCACTCGTCAACTTAGCATAAATGATGCTTATCCTGCAGGTCAATTGCTCGATCATATACTTTGACTCACTGATAAATTATAAAAACGTTTTTCAAATTCTATAATGTGACTAGAATCTTTCAGTACTCGGGGACATAACATGCGGGCGTCGTATATGAAGAATAAAATATTATTAAGAATAAATATCAAATTACCACTGAGTAAACATAATCAACAGATAAATAATAAATGACGCAACGCAAGTTCTTTCTAGTGACGCGGCTGATATGAGGCGGAGGGCGTAGAGACTTTTGGGGGGTCGACGACCTATGTCGAGCGTACAGGCAACTCGCCTTCATTTATTTCTTGGAAAATTGTGTCGAAAACTATGATGCTAATTTTATTACGTAAGTATGGAGTGCTCTTCTTTAATATCTTCAGTGACTCACGAGTTATCTTGTATATTTAGATTTATTCTAGGTCTATTATTAACTCAAGATTTACTTTTCTTTTGATTTATTTTTAAACATATTCTTGGAAGTTTTCATTTCTTAATGGATTATTTGTGCAGTGTATGTCTATAAGTGATTCTGAGTTTAGCTATGTTTTTTATTCTATAGGTTTTTTTGTAATATATTTTAAGTGCAATAACTGTTGGTGAACTTTTATATATAAAATAGGTTATAAATAGATTGTGCGGCGGTAGGTGGCGCGGTATATTAGGCACGGCATAGCCAGGTGGTTGAATTTGGTAAAAATTATCGATTCTATGATTTGGTTTTTGCTCTAACGGTTTTGAGATGGTATAACATATTTTCATTTTCACGGCTTTTGCTACACCTTTACGGCCACGCTCGCTCGGAGAACTAACACCGCCCTTTACAAAGTCGGCATAAAATTAAGTACGCATGACTTTTGGAGTTGATGGATCGTCATTCCTACCTACTCTTTTCTTTTCCCGCTCCTGAACCTGTTCAATCTAATTTTGCAGGTTGACAATGCATTCGTGAATCTTCGGATGTTGCGTGTATCTATGGGCGACAGGATCGTTTCACATCAGATGGACCGTCTGCACGTTTGTGTTCCTTCCCATAAAAAAGAATACGCTACGTGTTTTATTCTTCTTGCAAGTGTCGGTATGTTCAAATATGTTGCGGTAAACTCGACACTTGAAGAAAAAGGGTCTCGGCAGGCAGACAGACAATGAAATTCTGTAAATGATTTGTTTCTCGGGATACCAGACTATAAAAATAATTCAAAAATCAACTTACCCAGATACAGAAAGCACACAGTTAACCACAAGAGCATTTCGCACTTGCTTCGTCTTGAACTGGCCTAAACGATATTTTAGCACGACTTTGTTTGTATAATATTTTAGCCAAATTTTACAGAAATCTTTTGTGAGCATAAAATCTTTTCACAGCTTTTGCTGTACTTCTATACCCTCGCTCGGGGAAGTACTACCGCCCTTTATAAAATCGGCATAAAATAAAAATATGCATAACTATTGGGCGATGCCGAATGGCTATGTCTACCATTTTCTTTTCCCACTCCTATAAGGATTTGGATGGGAATCCTTAATCCCGACCCCATCCTATACAGTAAACCTATTCTTTCCAATTTCCCAGATCGACAACGTATTTGTGACTCTTCGGATGTTTCGTGTGTCTATGGGCGACGGGATTGCTTACCGTCAGGTGAGCTGCTCGGTTGTCTTCCTTTCCATGAAAAAAATACCAGAGTCTCTATATGAACTTATTATATAGTTATCTTGCGGTCTGTTGGACAACTTACAGGTGAACCGTCTGCTCGTTTGTCTTCCTTTCCATAAAAAAAATCTATATTGACTGTTGATGGATTCCAAGTTACTGCATTAAAATAATTTATGCAAATGTTACGAACGCACAGACAGACATTATATAATCTAATGTTTTATGTTATTATATTATTTCAATATTATTGCCTACAATGAATGTTATCGTTCAGTCCGAAATTATTTGATATAACTTTAAAAGTCACTTTATGGTTTACTTTGCAATTTTAGATTTTTTTTTTACTAGCGATAAGTTTTTTAATATATGATATATATTTTTTAACCACCTGTATTTTTATCGCATGATAAATTAAATATCAGACTTCTTCAGATGATGACCATATTTATGTGATGAAATAAGGGCCATACTTTTAGCCCAGATTTTTCAATAAATTAATGGAGTGCGGCACCTGTAAGCAGCATGTACGCGCGATATCATCGACCCATCCGCCTTCCGTCTCAAATTCAAATATCTTTATCCACATAGACGCTTACGCGTTCTTATGAAACGTCAAAATTTTACATTAGCATGATATCAATGTTCGTGATGCTCCGGTAGCACGGAAAGGATTGAGAAGAGCGCGTGAGAAAATCAGCAGTTGCTCTTTTAAAATAATGTAGGTTTACATTTATCTGTATTACAATTATCTCTTATGACCTACGGAAGTATTAATCCCACGCATTTAAATAGGCAAAGTATCTGCGACGGTATAATAAGCTTCACGCAGAATGTATTTTCAATTTAGCACTTAAATTGGTCCAATGGTAGGTTTAGTACAGATGGTGGGATTTTATTATACATGCGTATACCTTGACCCATAAATGATTTATTCGTCTTTTGTGAACGAAAAACTTAGGATAGAAAGATTGCCCATTTACACATTACTAATATTAAATTAATGCCTATTATACTATTTTTTAAATGTAAATGAATTATTTGGCGGATAAATACGATATTATTGTAAGTATATCTTATTTCTTTAATTATTATAACTATTAATCTATTAACTTTAGGTGAAGGATGAACATGAATTACGTAATTATTTTTTACGTAAATATTTTCGTTCTTCACATATGATCTCCACATATGTCTTAAAGTATTGAAAGTGACTAACTGTATAATCCTCATAGTGTCCTAAATACCATCCCTCTTTTAAATGAACACTCGCGAAAATGTCATTCTTGTCACTGTGACAATTTTAGAAGAAATTGCTTGACGGCCCTGATGGCCGCCTTAACCAATAAATAAATAAATAAAAAAAATATTTATATTCTAAGATGGATTTGGCGGTATCATTTACTACATTCAAAGCAAGAGCTGAAAGTATAACATATAATGCAAGATTCATTTTATTTCGTGGTGATTTCGGAGTTAAGTAACGCTAACAAACAGATAGATGAAAATTTAAAGTATTTCCTTTGATAAGTATTATCGTAAAACGTTCAAATACATACAAGTGAACAGTGGTTAAAAAAGTGGACCTTCTGACAACCTGACATGACAGGCGTTTAATGCCGGGTGGCATCAGAGGTAGCTGAAGTTAGCAAGTAAATATGATAAAAGCAAATAAACAAGTTTATTTTCACAGAAAATTACAAGAACCGACTTCAATCGCCTTAATAGAGTACCTTTGAAACATATCTTCTCCGTTATTTTGATTTTTGCGGAAATTTATATGGAAGTGACTCCGATGTATATCCTACCTAATAAAAAGAATTGACATAATAGGACAACTTTTATTTTTTATTACAGAAAATTTTTATTGCAAATTTATAGAGAAGAATTTTTTAGTTCAGACCAGCAGTTCTTGAGATAATCGCATTCAACTAAACAAACAAACATTTTAGCTTTATCATATTAGTACACTTTTTCATTTCCACTATTACTTATGCACCAATAGTCAATCTTTAAGGAATTGAAAGTAGAAAAGCATGGCCAATGTTTATCGACATCCGTTACCTGGGCGTGGATGAAAATTCGGAAGGATAGTTATAGATCATTGTTAGCTACCTAGTTAGCACCACTAACAGTGTCTTAAGGTCTTCGGGCTGTATACTTAATGTTTCCGATGCTTTTAAGTGTCGAGAAAAGTGTATCGCAGGAGTTACAGCAGAGCAATGCATGCTTCGAATGTGGTCAGCTTGGCCACGGCGTTTGAGTGCTCTACAGTAGCCTACTACTTGGTATATGCTGCGGCGGGTCACAAAGTGGGGAGCAAGGATTGCATCTCATCAAGCAAACCGGCAAAAGGAACGCGGAAAGCGGTGGTGTTGGGACTGTAGCTCAGCCAAATTACCCAATGCCTCTGAGTCTAGGAAGGGGGAGACTTCCATGGCTATAAGTTAAATGGCCACTTCAGCTTTTCTGCTGGTAAGCCTGAATCACTGCACCAGTGATCAAAATCTTATGCTTCAGACAATTGCCCAGAGTATGATACAGGCCGTAGTGTCAGAAACATACTATGTACCTCCCGGTGACAACTGGGCTAGGGACCTAAGTGGCACTGCGGCAGTGGTCTTCAAGACTTCTACTAGGTCTCTACATTTAAACAACGTCAGAAGAGGCTTCGTAGCAGCCCTGTTGGGATACTGTGGTAGTAGTGTTTTTCTCCCCCTATTTCTCCCCCACAGAACGCTAGCGGAGTTTGAAAGCTACCTAGACCGAATGGGGTCAATGATCCGATAGTTTAGAGCCTACCCTGTTATAGTTGTCAGGGATCTAAACGCTAAATATTCAAAATGGGGAGACAGTGGCCCGGAGCCATCTGCTGGCGTTGGAAGAGTTAAGGTCTGTGCCCGACAATATCTATGCTCACTTTTCGTCGTCGCCAAATGAAAGCAAAGGCTGGAGCACCCTGGTCGAGGTCAAACATCATGTCCTCAGTAGGTCTCTAGACCAACCAAGTGACTCAGCTCCTCTCGTACCGCGTGACGGGGAGAGAACCTACAGCGGAATACCACGACTGTAACATATGCGCAGAGGAGACGGCCTAATATGCACTGGAGGAGTTCTCAACCTAGAAGGAGCAGATTTCGCTACCTAAAGTGACCCATGTCGTTTAGGTAGAGAGTGAAAGGCTGTGGATTGCTGTCCTTGCGTTTCGCAAGGACGTGATCACTCGGAAGGAGGCTGCGGAGACGGAAAAGGACCCTATAAATCCGCAGACGGAGACCAGGGCGCAAGAGGATGGCCTACGCGCGCCACCTTCACTACCAACTGGACCCATGAACGGCAAAAGTAGGGAGGGAGGCGATTCCGTAATGGGATTGAGAGGGATGCAATGTGTACTGGACTCGTCAGGACAGCACCACGTGGCCGGATAGAGTGATTTAACACTCGATGTAGTTGGGATTGTTAAGATAACAATAATAATCATGGATATAACTATATTAAAATTAAACTAATAGAAAATTATGCTATCTCAAGAAGACTGCCATATAAAAATATTGAAATAACATAAACATTTTTTAATAAATATAAACATTTTGCATCGCAGAAAACCTTTTATAAAAGATGTTTTGCAAACAGTAAGCTTTTCTGTCTTGTCTAACTTTTTTATGTTACTATTGAAATAATTTTAAATGGAAGTATAATTTTCACACAAAATCGTAAAACCAACTGTAGACTAGCTTGAAAATCTATTTTTTGAAATAAAAATGACATTTTCGATAATCGGTTTATAAAATTGGCAAAAATACATAAGAAAGATGCACACAGTCGAACATTTTGTTTCTATCGTTCACATACGTTACCGTTTAAATAGTTTTAAGGAATTAGAAAAGAAAGTGCAGCATTTTAAAATCAAAATGGGCGTGTAAATTTATTTTTCATAAATGTTGTGATGTCCAATGTACGGTATGGAGGTCCTGGAATTCCCGTGACCACCACCACGATTATTCTTGCCCCTTTTAGGCCTCGGTTCCTCGTCGTCCCATTTCGAAATACTCTGTTTCATACTTGGCTTACTCCAGGTTTCAGAACTCTTAGGACGATCATTATCTCTTACGTTCTTTACATACGGTTTTAAGGGAGGTGCTTCATCTGAATAGATTGTCGGTCGATTCTTGGATACAACCTTTTTAGACATAGGCATATCTAGTTCATAGTTTCCTTGGTTCGGTTTCTCTATTTTGCTAGGTGGGAATTTCTCGTGACTGGCTTCCACCTGCCCCCAAGAAATTTGCGAGCCGTCAAACCTTTCTTCTTCGCCACCTTTCTTCGCCTTTTGTGCTTTTCCGAGACGGCTTTTGCGCATCACCACTATCACATTTCCTTTATTAGCGGGTGCAATAACTGGATATTTATCTACATCTGAACTAACATTTTCCACATCCGTAAATAATCCTGCAACGAGCGTGACAATGTTTATAAATTTCAATTACAAATGGTCTTTAACCCTTGTTTTAGTTACACTGACACTACCTGAACAAAGAGATTGTAGTATGGTAGGGTCACTGACTCGTGTCTCTTAACCATAATTTAAAACAAAACTTGGCTATGTTATCTAGCGAGGTAAAAGAAAAGGCAATATTAAAATCACTCAAGAACGTAAAGGAGATCAAACTCTGAAACAATTTACTAAAGAAAATTAGAAGGGAACTGATGAAAAGGGAGACCAAGATGAAAGCATGTTCAACAGATAAAAGAAAAACAGATGTTGTTTTAGATAGTCAAGAAAAAAGCTTGATGCAGAGACGCTCTTGAATTCAATATAGATTATCTGACACATGCAATAAATCCGCAGTTAGATAAGCTATATCCGAACACGATGATGATGGATTTGACCTGCAGTCATACGAAGGCAATTTATCATTCAAATCAGGGTGTAGTTAATCGCAAACTTCTTGATATGTGTCTCATTTACCATTTTTATTGGATTAGGTACAAACATTGGAACTAAGATTATGTTGTGATCGCTAAACATGTTACAATAGCTAACAAAGACTCCGATTTTAAGTTCGATGATAAGCTTTCT
>JAOCPS010615158.1:0-10984 GCA_025505425.1 Graphium colonna | reverse complement strand
GGAAGTGAAGTGTCAACTCTCATCGCCGTTTATCCAATAAGACATCTTCCAATACTTGTAGAACATCGCCGTATAGTTTATATTTCAACCTATACGTACTGGTCTGACTTGGATACGACTTTGACCAATCTGGGCTAAATTCAAACTTTGATTGGAAATTTATGGACATGTAATTTAATATGACGAAAACTATACTACCATAATTGTAACATTTGCTTAAGTTGCTCTGTATTAAGCTTTTGCGGAGCATTAATAAAAAATGTTTTTCCAACATTTTTTATTAATGCTCCGCTCCTGTTGATCATACGTGATATTATATAGCCTAAAGAATTCTTCGATAAATAGGCCATACAACACTAAAATAATTTTTTAATTCGGACCTTCCTGATATTAGCGCATTCAACTTAAAAAAAACTCTTGATCTCACCTTTTTATAGTAATATAGAAAAGCGATTCTCGTATCCAGTCTTTGGCAGGGAAATAACACAGCTGTATCTTACAAAGTATATGTCCGGGCCATTAATGCACAATAAACAGCATCTTAAAAACGTCCGCGGTACAAAACATTATTTCCCGTGTTGGATATTGCTTTGTAAAACAATTTTGCCTTGAATTAACAAAACAAAAAAATATAAATAAATATAATACAAATATAAACATTTAAATATTTAGTTTTTTTTAGATGTTATTATTTTATTAACACTTTCACTATCTAATTGCATAATATAGGCATTTATAAATGCAGGGCAAATTCTATCGTGCGCATCGTTAATAGAAACTTTACTGCTGGTTTAGTTAGGGGAAGGCTATTTTTCATCAGAAGTTTGGTTCTGATGAAAACTATCCTTCCCTCGACTTACTGATTCAAGTATAATATATTTAAAACAAAACAAACTCCAAAACGAAGCACCTTCCTTAATTAGAATCAGAGACTCGGAGAAAGAAAATATTTGCGTTCACCTAAAGTAGGGTAGAATTTAGGTGATTTCCAATGCTCGATGAAAAATCTGCATCATCATCTTTCAATAAAAAAAAAACGAATGAAGTAAATAGCTAGAATAAAACGGTCGAACAACTCGTATTAGGCTTTATATATATAGATACGTAATAAAATGTCTGTTAATTTTATATCACTTTAGGAATAAAATTTGGTGATATTTTTTGTTCTTTTTCTCTCAAAAAGAAAACTACATTATTTATTTGCTACCATTAAAAAGCTTTGTTTCAAAATAAAACCAGTTTTCTAAGAAATGCAAACTTGTATTGAATCGCTATGTAATATATAATTTATATTACATAGCGTTTAAACTACGATATAAAAAATAAATTTATATTATCTTAATTGCTTTTGTTGCCCTAACATTCATATTTAATATTTCAGTACTCAGTTTAAGAGTTGTAGGTAATTGTAAATAGGAGGAGAAATTATTTTAGTAATACATTAAATGATCTTACAATGAAAACAATTTTAAGTGAACAGGTCAAATGCATTGATTGGCAAGCTACGAAATAGTACTATAATTTTTAAATATCTAATCCAAATCGATGTTCAACTGGTGAGAAAAATAAATAAAATAACCGTATTCTCAATAAACATGGACTTTTCACTTAATAACTCTGAAAACTTATTTTTTTCTATTTTATTTCAAACTTCAACTTTGTGTAAGTGCTAAGCGGCATTTTTTACCGTGTCACTTTTATAGTAAGATTCTCAACACTGTATACTTCCACGATATCTTGTACATATTTTAAATAAAAGTCTGTATACGCGTGCGGATGGATTTTTGGTACTATTTCAAATTTTTATGCGAAGGGTCCAGTAGTTTTCTCCAAAAAGATTTTTTTTATGTAACGTCATTTATGTTTGTTCATGTCGTAATTTTTATTTGAAAGTTTTCTGTAAGATTTATTTCCCCGTTCTTTGCTTTCTTATCGCTATTTTATGCAAGTCGCAACTTTAGTCTAATTTAGTAGATTTCCCAAAATAATGAAGTTCTAAAATGTCTTGTGGTTTCTTGAAAAATAATCTAAAATCTCCAAATAAATTCTTTCCGTTACCTAAGGTAATCATAAAACGATTGTATTCATTTAATTTCGCTTTGCCATTAATCAGAAGCGGGCAAAATCTAGCAAATGGCATACTTTTAAGATGTATGCATCAGTCTAACACTGTCCACGACTCCACGTCTTCCTTTGCTAGTCCTGATAAAAATAACAAAAACTCTTTTCTTGCTCTTTAAAATTAATGAAGGTATTTAAACTCTAAATTATTTTCATATTTCTATTTATTTCTTACTTGTTAATTATTTACAGTAATATATCAAAACATTTGTAAACCGATTTATAAGACTGAACTTTTAAAACATTGATAAAATATATTATAAATTAACGAATCAACAATTGATGACCGTTTGACGCAGTTGTTAAGCCCTGGGAATTATCGTCGCGGGTTGTGGGTTCGATTCTCATCTAGAATAAATATTTGTTTGACCTATGTTTGTACATTATTTCGGATCTGGTTCTTTTTGTGAATGTGGAATTAATGTATGTAGAACGCTTTTGTAAGACAGGCCATAGAGCTTACAGTAGGTGCAAGGTTTTTAAAAAAGCAATCACGCCTTAACCATTTTTGTTCGAAATAAAAGTTATGATTAACAAAATTAATAAACAATTAGTAATGAATTACACCTGTGTCATGCACTTCACTCCTAAATGTGGCCAGGAATAATGCAAGTTAGTTTTTATTTTTTAAACACTCAATCCTTGACAATAAGACAATTCTAAACCAGGTAGTTATTAGCCATATACGCGCAAACTTCTGTAGCTCAGTAAAATAGACTGGGAATATGAACTTGGTGTTGTTGTTTCTTTTATTGAGTAGAGATCTTGGAGCATACCTAAGATCTAAACAGCACAGGTGACGTAGTATAAATCGTAAGCACGAGTATGAACAGTTCTGTAGTGCAAATTCATTTTTAACTAGTGTAGAACTAAACAGCAGTGACATAACGGAACACAGTTGAAATGATTTTATGAACTAAGACTTCTTAAGGGCCGGAAGACCAAGTAATAAATAAAAATACATAGTTACAATATTTATTCTAAGACTACGCCCCCCTCCTACTGCTCAACAAGCGATATTATTATAGTAGAAAATTAAGTAACAACCTCTTTAAATTATCTCACTGCTGGGCTTAGACCTCCTTCACGGCGTGGGTAAAGGGCGTAGTCCACCACGCGGCCCAAGTGCGGATAGTTTCGGACTTCTCATATCTTAGAAATATAATTTCATATGCTGGTTTCCTCCCGATGTTTTCCTTCTCCGAAGAGCACGTGGTAAATCAGCACTTAAATTGCTAATTCAAAATAAAACATTTTTTTTTGTTTTTGATACAAGAACTCGAGTTTTTGTTGTATTTGCTAATCTTCTTGTTGCAATCGCCTCGAGTAAACAGAATTCAAAGCGAGCGCCGGACGCTGAGCTACCACGGCTCCCAATATCAGTACTTTAACGTTCATTGTATATTTTAAGCTTAAGAATACTAATATTGCTCGATTGCCTAGAAAGTAGGATGATGATGATGACATGTGTGTGCGCGTCTCTATTTTTGGTCACGATATCGTGCTGTCAAAGTTTGTTTGTGAACTATGATATCCACCGCACAGTTGATTTATTACTCGCAAACGTGCTGTTGCTGAAATTCACCCGGAGGCGTTTTTATACTAAGTTTAAAATCTTTTTATTTTTTATTATTTCTATTATAACAATCTATAAACAACGTACCTATAGCAAAGTATGTTTTATTACATTCCGGCCTAAACATTTTAAAATATCCAATGGATAGGATTTTATCTACCAGTAGTCAATCTATAGGGTGGTTCAGTAAAGTATCTGTGACACTTTGTAACGCAACATATTTTGTCAACAGTGCCTGGATCGAAGAACATAACATAAAACCGTACCAAGAGCACAAGGAGCAGCTGATCAAATCTTGCAAGACGGCCGCCTTCAAAGAAGCGGTCAGTCAGATCGAGGAGTATATCGTCAATCCGGAGGTATGTACTGCAAAGTTTTTTCATTCCTATATCCCTTATAGTTGTGCGATACCGTGATTATTCGGGGTCACTAAGGATATTATAGAAAAGCACTCGGTACTAGATTGTCGTCATATTTATATCATAAAATTAGGGCCATAGTTATTGACTAAATTTTCTAATCAATGAATGCGCATGCGCTGCGTCATTAATTATTTTATTTTTGATTATTTTTGCTCCGTGATAAATTATAATTATTTGTTATACATATAGATTTATAAAGTCCTAGATTATTGGAAGTGACCCACAAATTTATGGGATGTTTGTTTTATAAGAAGAGAAGCTGGAAAAACTCTTGTCTATTTATCCAAAGTAAGTTAATAAAACCGTCCAAGTGCATATTGATGTCACGCACGGAGAGTTCTGTACAATTTTTTCAATTTATTATATAGGAGCTCTCTGTAATTTTTAATTTTATTTCGTTTTATTATTTATTGTTATGGCGACATCAGTATTGTTTTACACTTTGAAATTTTTAACTGCCTACTTATTACGTATCATATGATACAGTCCGCTAGACAACGTAGGCTTAGTAATAAAATCCCATTGGGACCTTTCGGATAGAAAAAATACTACTACGGTTTTCGAAGCAATTTGCTACACTGAGAGCATACTTATAAAGTCGGCATAAAATAAAGTATGCATGATTTTTGGCGATGCCGAATGGCCATGTGTACCGTTTTTTACCCACTCCTATCCCCTTGAAATCCTTAATCCCGACACATCCTATCCAATAAACCTATTGCATCGAATTTCCCAGGTTGACAACGCATTCTCAACTCTCCGGATGTTGCGTGTGTCCATGGGCGACGGGATCACTTACAATCAGGTGAACCGTCTGAACGTTTGTCTTCCTGTCCATAAAAAGAACTTAATGTATAATTCTGTATAATAATCAAAAAAATGTCAATTAAAAAAACTTTCCCTTTTCGATGTTACTTAAATCTGTTGCTGTAAAAACTTTTCCGTGTATCAGAAATTCGGCGATATCGACGAGCACGCACGCAATCCCGAAGAAGAGTTTGACAAACTGAAGGATGTCATGAACGAAGACAGTTCGGAGGAGAAGCCGGATGATGAGGCGTCTACGCCGGAGATCAAGAAGAAAACCACTACTCCAAAGGTAAATAGCAAAAGAAAATTCATATATATCTTTTTGATACAAATTTTAAAACCGACCAAAGCCTCACAAGTGATCCTTCGTTATCTTTTATTTAGTTATTTTGACTGTAAAAATAATCGACTGAACCAATTTTCCTGAAATTTTGTGGGTTCATTCCGTAAGCATATTATTTCAAGTTTTTAAATGGGTTCATATGTAATGGTAACAATCATTCCTAAAAAAAAAATATAAAGCGTTTGGCCAAAGGTATAGATCGCCAAGCAATCCTTCTCAGCACTTAGTATATGAGATTTTCCTACTTAAGCAAAATTTAAAATTCTAGTTTTTCTCTCTATGAATAAGTATTATCAACAATACCTTAGTAAACTATGTAGGAACACTATAGAAAGGTAACAGACCAGTTTCATACATTTAGTGACACATTACAAAGTTACAAGACCTGCTTTTGTACATTTAGTGAGGCCACTTCATACTTTGAACTTATTTTTTGTTGATTTTAATACACAGAAGCTTAGTTTTTTGTTGTTAACGATGCAAGCTCTCGACGTTTATGGATATGTTAAATGATTTTAAAGTTGAAGCTCATCAAATAGATTTAATGATGCAAGCTTTCGACGTTAATAAGATACGTTTGGCCATAATAAAGAAGCTATCACGAGTACACGAGTATATCCTTACTCCGCTCAAACTTTTGTAGCTCTTCCGTTATCAATAAATATTAGCAATGATATCTTGGAAAGTAAGTAGGGACACAGTTAAAAGTTATAAGTCAGCTTTGTCTGTTGTACACTATGAAGTAAACGAAGTATCAGTTTGTAGTGAGGGCTTTGGATTAATGGGCAAGTCCCGCCATATGTTCTCTCGTTCACCACCAAGCACAGTAATGAAACAAGCTCGACGTTTATAGATTCGTTTGCGCATTTCAAAGGTGAAGTCGGGCAAGCGCGCGTCGTCGGGCGGCCAGGGCTCCCCGCGCAAGAGGGCCAAGGGCGCCCGCGCCCTGCCCGACGCCGACTCGGCCGGCGAGAAGCCCTCCATGCTCAACCACTCCTTCTCCAAGAAGTCCAGCCTGCTGCACCGCCCCTCCAACATCCTGCGACCGGTGAGTTGCTCAGTGGGGGGTTATACATGAACGATAGAAATTAATATTCATTTACCACTAGAGTAAACATAATCTAAAGCTAATTATTTAATAACGCAACGCATGCTCATAATTATTATAATTACAAATAAAACAAATTTTGTAAAATAACACCAGGTTTAATTCATTTTCTAAAATAACAAGCCAGCTTGTCAAAAGGGTATCAAGTCCTAAAAAGTTATATTTCATTTAAAACCAGTAAATAGAACTAAAATTATTTAATGTCAATATCTAAGAAGTATATTCAATATTAACGAGAGTATGCTTACAATAATAGAAAAATTCCATTCTAACTGTTTTGTTTAGTAATTTCTCTGCTAACATCTGATCAATGACGTTACAAATAGTATACAGCCTTAGTGAATTTATTTTCAATTTCCTAGTTTTACAGCACAAAATTTTCAATGTAGCTCCTGCTATCCTATTGTATTTCCATATTGAAACATAGTCATGCCCATCCTATTTAATAGCATGTTCAAATACAAATTATCTTTATTCACACGCTTTACGCTTACACCTTATGAAACGTCAATTTTTACATTGTCATTAAGTGTTCGAAAAGAAACCTCCGACAGCTCGGAAGGCAGATTCTGCTGAGAACAACGGGCGAGAAACTCGGCAGTTGCTCTTTTAAAATAATATTTGTTACAAAATGTAGTATACAATAATTCGTTTTACCTGTTTAATAACCAACAGTATTATTCCCATACACGTAAATCAAAGCCAAAATATTCTTTAATATTATAATATGCTTTACGTACAAGAGTGTTTCTGATTTTTGTTCTTAAATTTATCAAACGGAAGATCTAATATAGATCGCGGAATTTTAATATATATGCGTACACCTAACCCCATGAATGATTTCCATGTCTTTTGTAAATGGAAGCTAGGAGTTATCAATTGGTCCTTATTTCTTGTATTAAATTAATGTCTGTCACTATTTCTTAAATAATCATCAATATTTTTCCGGACAAATAGAATATTACAATAAATATATTGAGAAGCAACCGTGAGTAAATCAATTTCTTTAAAATTTACGTTGTATATTGCTCGAATCGTTCTTTTTTTTACTACGTAGATAGTATTTATGTCTATAACTAAAATAAACAAGCCGAGCAATATAAACTTCGGTTAAATGCCTTACTTTACGTATCGCGAATACATCGGAGCTAAGTCTACTTGCGATGGGTGAAATATGGGCATTACACTGAAGACCTAAGTCGAGAGTTAATCTTAAAAAGAATTTGAATTAGAAACATTAAGTAGTTCATTATTTAAGCACAGAGTATATAGTCTTGCCTTTTTACGCTTGGAAGTGTAAATACTTACATTTAACACCAAGTTGTTATCAAGTAAATCAACGCAATATATGCGGTAGAGCATTATTCATTTTGTCATAACTTATCACATTGCGATTTACTTTAAAAATAAGTGAAGTATCATCGGCAAATATTACAGTGTCGCAAAATGTTTTTGTGTACAAAGGGAGGTCATTAATATTAACCAAAAATAAGAACAGACCCAAAATATAACCCTGCGGTACACCCATTCTCAAAGAAGATCCAGAAGAACTAACATTATTTATTAATACTTTCTGAATTCTTTCACTAAGATAATATGTAATGAGGTCAAAGACTACGCCACGAATACTGTAATGATTTAGTTTCAGGAGAAGGGATTCATAATCTTCGCAGTCAAAAGCCTTGGATAGATCGTAAAAAACGCCCATTGCATTTTGCGAGTTCTCCCATGCATCGTAAATAAGCTTAAGAAGCGCGACTCCCGCATCTATTGTTGATTTGCCTTTAATAAATCCATATTGTTCACTGTGAAAAATGTTATTATTAAAATGTATTAAAAAAAGATTTTACTTAGTGATGGCAATATGGAAAAGGCCTATAGTTCCGAGGTCATTTTTATCGCCACTTTTAAACAAGGACTCTTACTTACCTTGATAAGATCGGGATCCAGAGTCTACACATTTATTAAAAATATTAGCAAGGTGTACTGTAATATGAGGCATTATTGTCTTTAATGATTTTACAGATATCCCCCATAAGTCACCAGTACTATTAAGATTGATAGTTTTGAATACATTAATTACATCGTTTTCTGATACATGTTCAAATTTAATTTGTTGGTCACAAAGTTTGCTTAAAAATTACAGTGGTATCATTTTAGCTGATTGTCATCTTTACAAACAATACCCATTATTATACAAACAGGTACCCATCGGCGATGATCCAGTACTTTCCGATCAGTTCGATTCCTTGGCCCTGTGGAGAGATTTAGCATTTCTAAGCATGCTATAACGCATCTATTACGGGCAGTTTTCAGAGTAGTTGTTCGGATTAATACCTGCTGCACATTTTGTTCATTGTACGCGTCAATCCACAAAATACCATCGCTACCATCCCGATGGTTGGCAGTCAACCACAATGTATTTTCGTCGTCATTTTCTGCCATCCCTGTGGAACCAATTGTCAGCGATATTTCTGGACCAAAACGAACTTAGACAGATGAGATTTGCTTGCTCGTTTGTCTTCTTTACTTCTTCTAAAGGAAACTTTTGCTCGGGGTGTATGTTTGTTTGTTCGGATGAGTCTAAATATAGCCAAGTGAGATTTGTTTATGGATACTCGCGATATCAGGGGAATTGCAACTGCGCTGTCAGTTTTGGGGTGATTAGAGTAGTGGGTAGAAGAGAACAGTTTTAAAGAAGTGTTTAAAAAAGAAACTAGAGAATATTGCAGTTTAACAATTTCACTACCTAAGCGCATTTCCTTTTACCTTGGCCGAGGAAGGTGATGCGACTTCCTGAAAAGCTGTGTGGAAGATGCTAGAAAGAGTTCTTATATTATATGCTTGAATAAATTTCGGTACATTCCGAAATGATTAACTTGTAACTGTAATAATATAGTGTGAATTACAATGGGAATAATAAGGTTACAATGTTGCTTGCAGCGTATTTGGTTTATTGTAATTAATTTTAATGCAAATTCTTCGCAATGACTTCTATCAATGTTTTATTTTAGTGGAAGTCCATATACATAAAAAATAGCGATTGTTTTACTGTGTTGATTTGGATGATGATTGAAAGCAGAGGATAAAGAGGTTGGTGGTTGCAGGAGACGCCGCCGCTGGACCTGGAGAACGTGTCGGAGACGCTGCGCGAGAAGAAGATCAAGGCGTCGGGCATGCGCTTCGGCTTCCTGGGGCTGGGTATCATGGGCGGCGGGATCGTCAAGAACCTGCTCAACTCGGGCCATAAGGTGCTCGTCTGGAACCGCACGCAGGCCAAGGTATTCCCACCGCGCCTTTACTTATCTCGCTACGGATCGCTGTATATCGTCTGACATTCTGCTCTCGATATCCTAAGGTTTTTGTTACGATCATAATCCCTGCAACCGCACCAAGACCAGGACCATTCAAACTTTTTAAAGGCGATCGCATATCAGAAGAAGCTTACCAAAGCCAAAAGGTATTCTTCAGAACCATCATTTATATAGCGGGATATATAGCACGTTGTAATAAATAATTATTTAGAGCCAAAATATTCATAAAAAACTGATAATTTCTTACTCAAAAATTTCGGTTTCGATTATGATAATCTGAAACCGCACGCAAGATAAGGCAACACATATTTATATCTAAAAAACATCCAGTAACAGATTTTTTTAAAAAGTTTGGTTACTCTACTAAAATGTTGTAAAAAATATTAAATGTTATATAAATCAACAAAATGTTAATACAGTTTTTATATGCAAATGGTTATTTATAACGTGCAGTCTTACTTTTATAATGTCCGTGACCAGGAAGTTGATATCGCAATAAAAAGTAATATTTATATATAATTCTACAGCTCATATGCTAGTCAATCCAAAAATATTACAAGAACTTAAAGCATGACAAAATATTAATAGATTAAATCAAGCTCTACTAAAGAGATAATTCGTAACGCTTCAAATAAACGAAATAGGGCGCAGCCATTGCAAAATTAGGCAATAATGTCAAAAATCACATAAATTCACATACATATATTTCATTGGACGTCTAAACCGTCAAATTTTCATCACCAATTTATTTTATTAGTGACAAAACACTTCTAGCATCATCATATTTGATTTTCTTTTTACTGTCATATTTAAGATCATTTTCTGAAGGAGATTAATACTTGAGTCTATGGTAAGTATCTGTTTATCGTATATTATATTGTTTTGTAACAATTGCTCTATTTCTTAGCTGTAAGTTGTAAGGCTCCTATTGTGGAGCAAGGAGTGCTTTATAAATAAAATAGTTTTTTGAACTAGCACGTAAATTATAATGATTTTGAGGTTGAGCCGTGGTATGTGCGAGCGCGCGCCTTGTTTACTCGAGGTGCTATCCCCGGTGCCGACTTCAATGTAATTGTCGATTTGTGCTGACTAACCACGTGTTCTGTGGTGAAGGAAAACATCATGAGGAAACCTGCATATCTAAGAAATAATATTTCTGAGATATGTGAAATCGACCAATCCGCACTTGGGCCGCGTGGTGGACTATGCCCTATACTAGGCATGGGCCATTTCAGTGATTTTTCACTTGCCATCGGCTATATAACGTTCTCTTTGTATGCAACGATAACG
>JAOCPS010614938.1:0-10986 GCA_025505425.1 Graphium colonna | reverse complement strand
AAAATTATTAAATATCTCCAAAAACAGGTTTTTCTTTGCAAAACGATCTTCTGAATGATTTAATATAATAAATTAAGTCTCTAAAAAAGTTTGAACTTGATGCAGTGCATACCAGGTTTGGTACGGTATTCCATATAAAAATGGGCATTGTCCTTTGGAGGTCGGCATCAGTTTTCAGAAAAAAAATAATAACATAAATAAATATAAAAATAAATTTCGCAAATATTGTATTTTTTTAGCATTTTGACATTCTCGTAGTCGCGTTAAAATTCAAGTGGAATTTGAAAATTATATTTGGTATAAGTGGCCTCATGTCTTTGCTTTTGGCTAATAAAGACGCTATTAAAATATTTATAAATTGATATTAAACATTTTAATATTTCCAACTTAATAGACATTTTGATAGTACTGATAAAAATTGAGAATTTATTGTCACATTATCTTCAGTACTCCAAAAAAAGGTTGGACTGCTCTATATTGGTAGAGACAACAACAATCTCGCCCCTGCACGGCATGAAATAGCAAATTCACACAAAGACTTGATTGCTTGTACATAAACCATATGTAACCAAAACTTCAGGAAACTTTTAGAATCGGAATCCAACATACACAGGAACATACTGATAAAAGGATAGCGTTTTTTTTAATTTTTGTTATTAAATTTAGTTATCTCCAAAAAAATTCATGAATAATTACTTTCAAATGTCGGATTACAAAATATTATCCTATTTTGTACTCAGCCAACACCTCCTACATTGTATTTTTTTTTGTTTATAAATATGTAATTAATTCACTGAGACCGAAATTTTCCAGTGTTTATCATGTATAAAAGAATAATCTATTAAATAAACTAACCTGCGTAGCATAATGCGATGTAATCCTCCGGCGTGATGTCATCTTCGGGCAGACTCCAGGAGATCGTGAACTTGGAGCCTTCGCGAGTCCAGACCAAAGTCCTGGCATTCCCGACTTTCTCCTGAGACAATTCATCGTTTTTCACTAAATCACTATTGATAGCTTCTGTACAAGATGTGGCACTTGTTTGGGCTTCTTCTGAAGTATTGGCACTAGTTGTATCCGCGGACTGCTCTTGAGCTTCGGTCACTGTCTCGTCTGCACTCGTTCTACCGCACTGGTCGTCATCAGATTTGTTAACACTCTCCGTACAGTCTTTGTCATGTTCCTCTGACATGACTCTCTCAAATACGCCTATTCAAACATCGCTCCTAATAACGCCACAATATAAAACACTAAATTACAAATAAACGCTAATAAAACTAAGATTAGTGCCCGCAACTTTACTCGACAGGCGAATTAAAAAGCAAATTTTAAGGAGACGAGTGTAATTCGCAACTCGTATGAAGAGTGGTGATTGCCTGAGGGATGTTTGGTGTCTAAGGGTGGATGCACAAGTGGAGGGGTGCAGCGGGGAGAGGGGAACAGTCGGCGACGTCGCGACGCCAGTCTCGCCGGCGCCGTCGGCCTCCTACACTTATTCTGCCTATTCAATAAGAAATCTTCTAATATCACATTAAACAAGAAAATAAAAAAAAATATTTGAACATTTATTATACCAGGAAGTATATGTACTTACATATACTTCCTGGTATAATAAATGTTCAAATATTTTTTTTAGTAAGCAGTCTGAATCATTATTAAGAGTGAAAGCAAAAACCATTCATATAAATAGAAAAATAAATATATGTTTATTTTTATACTCCGTGAACTTTTTATTAATATTACTTATAAGTAGCAGACTATGATTTTACAGTTAATTGTAATTTTTATCATTAGTCCATTTATTTGTTGCTTATTCAACTTTGTAATGTCAATTTACTCAAATTTAGGAAAAAAAATACGAAAAACATTAATAATGAATGAATGAAGCAATTAATTAAAAAGTCAGCTTTAACAAATTAAAATAACGAAGCATGCCATGAAGCTTCACTAATATGACACCTATTTTTAAAGATGGTAATCTAACTTCCTCTTAGAGGTAAACTAAAAAAAATTGCAATAAAATGTGAATAAAGGTTTTCTTTATATAAAAGTTAAGGTGATTGTCAAAAAGTTATGTATTGTATATATAAACACTGATAGAAATCACACTATACATAAAATTTTATTAATGTATAACATATACACATTACCTACATGATTTGTTCACTTATTGCAATATCATATCTTTCTATTAATTCTATACAATCAAAATTTAAGTTCAAAAATAGATTGCCATATCTTAATGATAAATAAATTAATTGGCGACCCCTATGTGACAAAAGTTTAAGCCAGTTTTTAAAACAAAAAAATATGTTCCTCTACAATCTAATTATCAATTTTAGTAGTTAACATATTTTACCATTGCATTAGAAATATATTATCAACTTTAATTTATCACTATTTTTACAAATCTTTAAAAATTCACTAAAATAATCCATGTTCACCACTTCTATTGCCTTATTAAATGGTAATAAAAAATAATGCAATATTATGTACATAATTTGGAATGTTCAATTGTGTAAATAAATATGTATTTGGTTAAAATGTTAAGCTTAATATAAACATTAAAAATCCTAATTTTATATTTTACCTGATTGAGATATACACATAAATATAATGCTAAAATTATTGAAAATTTAAATAAGCATATTTAATTATTTAATTTTTACCAAAAGAGGGTAAGCACATGAAATAAGCTCACCTAAAATATCTGTCAAATTTGACTATAACCTATTAAATTGAGACCTTTTTTACGAATAAAAAAGAACTTCAATGTGTGCCAAAAATACACAAAATAAAGAACAAGTGATCAGGTTAGGATGATAAGGAGGAAAAGTAAGGAATGAGTTACTGGTGTAACCACAAGACAGCAACAAAAAGATGTTTTCCTTCACAAAATTAAAAAATAATACATGTAATCATTAATTTTATTGATTTTTTACACTTCTGAAACAATAACTGAATGACATTTATGTTATAATCAATTAATAAACTAAATGCATAAAACAATATGTAACAATTAGAAGCTAGATCGATTAAAAAAAATTAGACTATGAAATGATATTTTTTCAAAGCACACACTTCTCACGAATACAAGTAAACTTTTTTAAACACACAATTCTTGTTAAGTTATTTAATACAATTAATACAATTCGACAGTTCGAAAAATTCTATTTTGCGACTGCAGTCAGCCAAGTTCTCTATGACGTAAACTAAACAACGAGTGAAGAGATTCTACCAATCACTGATAAGTAAACTGAAATAGCTATGTTTTATTGGTTGCTTAACTTGTCCATGCTGCGGCGAGGAACAATTTGTAAAACAAAATTGTACTTTGACAAATAAAATGTCATTTGAACATTTTTTAACGTTCAAAAATATTTAAAAAGTCTAAAGCATGTTTTACTTCAATATCATCATAATATTTATAGGTGAAATAAAATCTTCCATCTCAAAAAAAGCCATTTTACGAAAGATTACATATTGGACAAGCATAAAAAGCACACAAAATATATATTTATTACAACGCCATTTAAATGTTACATAAACATCCAAAATGTTTCCGAAATTCACAAGAATTTCGCTAGGGTTAAAACGAAAAATTTACCTTCACGACCGTGTCGTGAACGTTAAATATTAAAATCATGAAGCATAAGATAAGGAGAATATTCTCCATACATCAATACACAGCTTTAACGTCATTTTTATTTTTGATACTACTATATACCAGGAAAAATTGTAAACACATTAAAATGTACAAAGTAATTAATTGATTTATACTAATGTAATTAATGTAATTTAGAAGAAATAAATATAATTAAAAAAATTGAGCCGTCACGTCATGTGAAAGCTAACAGATGTGAAACATCGAAATTATTTTGTACAAGTAAATAATAAAGACAATTTTAATATAAATTATTACTTAATAAATATTAAACATAATAACGTTTCCACGTCTCACAAGCTACTAGGTATAAACTACGTACAGTACAAACATTCCATCATATAGTGACGCATCGCCACGGCCTGTATCATCACGCCAATAATCAAGTTCACGTGTCCTAGCCTATAGATGTTTCACATCAAAATAACAAACGATCTATTAAAATATAATTAAGATATTATAACATATTTATATTTAATTTCAAAATTCTTTTCTAAATTATCATGAATTTACAAGAACTATTTTAGATCCCCAATACTCCTCAATGCACATCACTTTGTCTATAACTCTTCGTTCCGTAATAGGTTTTATTTCCTTTTATTTAAGATTGCTGGAAGCCCTTTTTTACTTAGTGCGTTTACTAACGAAATCTTACTTGTTTGATACTTCGCAGTTTCTTGTATATATCTAATCTCAATATATGTATAGCGTAAAATAATCAAAGTATATTTTTTTTATTATGTTTAAAATGTAGCTGTTAGTTTGTACGTTTGATAACGCATTTGACAGAAATGTGAAAATGAACTTGGAACGAAATTTGACACACTGATAGTTAAATAACCGAATTAACATATAGGATCGTCTGGGACATAACTGCCTTCCAGTTCATTTGCACAAACTTGGTATTGTAACTAGTTCCGCCAGTGAGTGTGGCGAGAGCTATTCTGATCTGAATCACGTTTTCTTTTCCTGTCCTAAATATGATCATTATTCCGTATATACCTCTTTAGTATCTCTCTCTGTTCCCCTTCCTACCAACATTTCTTTACCTCTTCGATATTTTAATCTCTTTGTATATAGTATTAAAAGTAAGTTTATTATAAATATTAACATTAAACTAACTAACTTAACTATTAACTTTTGACTCCTTTTTCCCTTATGTAATTATTCTTATTTTTTTGTAAATTAAATTCGTTTTTAAAAATTTATCTTATGTCACGATTACTTTTCTTCGTTTTTATTATTCATAAACTGTAAATTAATTAAAAAAAATATTATCTGACGCTGGCTAATGCACAAATCGTGTCGGAGCCAAAAAAAATAAGAAAGAAGAAGAACATGTAGACTGTACACAAAACTTAAAATACGCGAGAAGTAGTTAGTCTAGTTTGTTATAAGCATATTGGGTTTTAAAAGAAATTACAAACTTCTGGTAACAATTTTAATCCTCTTATTCCATTCTGTACTATTCTACTCTACACATAATTGATAACTTCATTTTGTACCTTAATTGCAGACTATTGCCAGTGATTTTTGAAGTTTTATTTCCAGCTGCCACTGACACAAGTTTTGTCTTTTTAATCAACTTCATCGAGTTCTCAATTCGAATGTTTATATTTTTTATGTATGTTCACGCATATCTCCTCCAATTATGAACCGATTTTGAAAATTCTTTTTTTTATCTTATATGGTATTCTTTCGGAATGGTCCCAATAAATTTTCAGGTAAATTGGTTTAGTAGTTTTTCTTTTAAATCAAAATAACAAAATTAAATTTTCGTATTTTTGTGTGTGTCTTCGTTATTTATAAACCAATTTCAAAAAATACTTTTTTTATATGATAGAGCGTTCTTTGTAAATAGTACTATAACTTTTTCAAAAAATAATCGGTTCATTGGTTTGTTTTTTAAATAAAAGTAACAAAATTTGGAAGTGTTCGCACATATTTTCGCAACTTATGAACTGATTTAAAAAAATATGTTTTTATCTGATAGGGTACACTTCCACAATGGTCCTACAAATTTTTTATATAAATCAGATTAGTAGTTTGTTTTTAAAATCAAAATAACGGAGAAGATATGTTTTGAAAGCATACTAAAACCGATTTCAAACGCCAAAAGGTTTTTTTTAATTTTCTGTGAAAATAAACTTGTTGCTTACCGCTTTTACTAAGACTAAGATCATTCTCTTTAGTATTGACTCCATACCCGTATACCGTTGCCTTTTGATTCGATTGTCAAATCTGTCAAAACAAAATTTAAATTAAGTTGATAATAAACAAAGTGGTAAACTGTAGTGTATATGTAAAACTGTAAATACTTAAGCGTAGTTTATTGTAAAAACATTCAAAGAAACAAAAGGATTTTTTCTTTATTGTTTTATCGGTACTTACAATGACTTCAGCAGCACCATCGGACTCGGAGTCTAACGTGAGCAGTTTTATCCGTTACAATGACAAGGGTATCATACATTTATATACTTCTATGATAGAGGTAAAAATATTGATTGCACGCTATTTGTTAACAAAAAAACCATTTGTCTTCTTAATTTGATTTTCAAATTGTCTTGAATTTACTGTTGCAGGGAATGGAAATTATTAATCAAGATATTCTAGAAGTTGAGAAAAATTTAAAATCCTTAATGAAAAAGGCAGGACCGCTAGAAAGTCATTTAGCTACACTGCTACAATCGTTTCCAAAAACTAATATGACCCTGCCAATGGAAACCGAATAACATATGTATTTTATTAAATAAACATAAATCAGAAGGTGCATTTATTTTTACAAGTCTGAAAGTGTCATTATTAAATGGGGTAATTTTATAGAATGAGGACACCTCCTTGTATTACTTGTAAATATTTTTAATTGGCAGATAAATTGACCAGACCAGTATAACATCAAATTCTGTTAAATGTTTTCTTAAAAGTCATATTTTGTGCTTTGTGGTACTCCTTGAATATTAATTATGTGCTCGCTAACTAAACTTAATAATTAAAAAGAGTGATTTTGTATCATATCAGTGTCCATAATCTATAAAATTACCTCTAATAAATGGATATTTAATTATATCATCTGTTGTCAATATAACATGAAAATGTAAATAATTAAATATTTTAATACAAATTCATATTTCTTACAAGCTTATTTATTTATTTGTTTCAATTCATTAACTCATAATTTTAAACTTGTTTCAGAATCTATCTTTTCATTTACTTTCACTGAATACAATTCTGAATTAACATATTTCATATTTGTGATAGTTATTGTAGTATATGCATTTATGATTTACATTAATTTTTTGAATATAATACAATTATGTAAAAAATTACTAAAATATTTCATAACTCTATAAAAATACTGCTGCATTTTTTGTACTGTTGTTATAATATATAACTAAATTACAACTTTTTAATCAATTATCAAATTTGTTAATCTAAGAAAAAAGGTTAAGTTACTCCCATATCTTGTTGACTTGTACACAATTTTTTATCAAGTTTAATTTCAAAAGTTAAGAACTGGTAGACAATTTTTACCATGTTTAATTTCAAAAGTTAAGAACTGTTAGGCCTGCTTCAAACTCACCATATCCAATCTCTTGATATTATCAAGCTGCTTTTTGAAGGGAATAGTTTGTTTCAACTAACTTTAAAATAGGAAGAGGTTCTCAATTTGGCTGTATGTTGTTTTTTTAAAGTGTATGTGAGCCAATTTCTTCGCAAGTTATGAACTGATTTTCAAAATTCTTATTTTATTTTGAAAGATGTAATTACAAGATGATCCTATATAATTGTTGTATAAATTAGTTTAGTAGTTTCATAGTATTTTTACTCATCATCAGTTATTTAACTGAATAATTTGTTTCATGAACATTCACACTTAAGGTTTTTAAAGTTAGCTTTTCTGTTTGTATGAAAATAATTATTCAACTACTAGTGGAGATTCGTCCAAAATAAAGGAAGTTTTTTTGTCATATTCAGTTTGTTACGAGCCTGTTTTCACACGAATTTGCATCATTTTAACCATCAAATTTAACATGTTATCTAATATTGTGAAACCAGTAAATATTTTTTCAAAATAGATTGACCTCTCTCATTGTTTTTTTTCCAGTAAAATTTTCACATTTATATATTTTTATGTTATGGTGTTGAATCTCCCGCAGTTAGTTTACTAAAAAGCCAATGCACAGTAAATTTCTGGCCTCTTTTAATATAAATCAATGCTAAAAAATGTTTTAATGTTAAAGAAGAAAAACAAGATCATTATAGTTAATAGAATCAGCTGTTACTTTGCGAAAGTCCATAGCATACAATTCTATTAGACCGTTTTATTAGTAATATTCCGCGAAAAAACCCCCTTACAACCCACAAGCAAATATGTGATGTGTATGATGCGTAAAGCACCTTCCTCCCTTCCCACTCTGCTTGTGCGCGCGCTCTCGTGCATGATCATAAAGACAAAACCAAGATCACAAACAGCATTCATATACGCAACATTCTGAGGATGCTTCAGTGTCGGGGCGAAACGTGCGTCGAGTGTGAGGGTAACAACCTGCTTACCAGTGTGAAATTCTGCATGGTCCTACTAACTTTATGGTGGTTTCATCTCCTTTGACCCTTCCCGACAGTGCTTTCATGTGTGTGTTTTAGTTACAGGACTTCTTTTCTAATACAACCAAATAATACCTGAATACCAGTTTTTACACGTGGCTACAAGTACCTGGCATCTGATATCCGCAACCAAGAGGTAAAAGTTTTACCAAAGAATGTTGTAACATGGCCTCACCATGTTACTACCATACATCATGGTACTGTAATCTTAAAATTAGATGAAGGGCAAAAATGTCTGTTATTATTGAGCAAGAGATATTGAAATCTGTCTTTGAGATAAGATGGAGAAGCGGGAGTATTTAAAATCAAGAAGAGAACAAAAATCAAGTGTTACACCTTTGTTATAGGTTATTAAAGGCGGTGTGAGATTGAGACATGTGATCATATTTACGAAGGTTGAAAATATATCTGATACAGTTTTTATACATGCGCTATACATATATGTAACTTGTTAAAAAATACGTTTAAATTTAGATAACACATCATGATATATAATGACTGGTAAAATTGTTTTTATATTTTAAAAGAGCAACTGCTGAGTTTCTGGCCCGCTCTTCTCGGCAGAATCTGCCTTCCGGGCTGGCAGTAGCTTCATCACGAACATTGATATCTGTAAAAGTTTGACGATTCATAAGAACGCGTAAGCGTCTATGTGAATAAAGATATTTTGAATTAGAATTGAATTTGAATTTTCATAACTGGGACCGACTTTTTACATGCCCATCCGACGAATAGCTCGTTTTACTTTTCTACCAATTGGATGATCAGCCCGTATTGCCATGATCCTGCCAAGAAACGATACACAAACAACATTTGTTCCGGTGCATCTAACCTAAAGGGAGTTGTCTCTAAAGAGAGCCTGCTTATACGGTCACCGCTGGTGGGGTTGAGGAAGTGTTCGAAAGCCTTCCTACGACTATGCCGATATGGAACATCGTGGAGGTTTTAATTGTTGAGAATCTGACATAACCAGATTTTGCCTCTGCAGAATTGGTATGCGTTTCTGTATTTCCCACTCGAAAACAAAGGCAAAAGGTTACAACAGTGTTCAATGTGTTGCCGAATTTCCACTTTGTAAAGATCCACACGGTCTGCCTCGCCAGGATACCAAGGAAGGATACCAAGTTTTTTGAAGCCAATCTGCCTTTGCCCTCCAAGTGACTGCGGGACTGCACATCACTAGATATGTCGATACCAAGAATTTCGATCTGGTTGCGGCAACTAATGTTTCAGTAGTGAAAATTGGACAAAAAGTTACTTTTACTCAAGATTTTTTTCAGTTCAGTATAAGATCCACTTTTTTGTTAAATTAGAAAATAAGATGATTTACTGTCTTGACATTTTTCTCTACGGTGCATGGTTTTCCCGTAAATGGATCCTGAAAGATACGAAATCGACTTAATCGAGTTTTTTTTTGTATTCTAGGCGTTGAACCCATTTCTCATTTGATCTCCTACTGGCATAAAATTAAAACCAGCATAAACAAAAATAATAATTTTCAGCATCTTCTTCCACGTCGCCTTTACTTTTCTTGTTGGGTTTCTTGGTGGTATCTCTTGGCAAAGGTGAATTATTAGCAGATGTCGTGGCTTAATTTTTGGATACAACTAGAATGTCCGTTTTTATCTTGTCGATTACATTAGGTCTGATATTTCGATTTGGCGTGAGGGGTCTGTTTTCTACAATGACCGTAATTACTTGAACACGGACATGAACTTTGGTGATTATTCTGGTTATTAATTGGGAAAAATACAATGAGTAACGTGACAAGGCAAAAATAGACTTCTCCAAAGATATCTGTATTAACAGGCCACGTTCCGGTTGCAGCAAAACCAGCGCTAATATTCCTTGCAGTGATCGCTACATCTAAAAGTAAAGTACGATCTAGCGAATGTAGCCAATGTGTCTAGTGCAGGGGGAATGTCAGCAAAATAATTCTATTATGTCTGCAGAATTCAATAATTTTAGAGCTGACGACGTTTGATTATCTAGAAGCAACAAAGCCTTTTCCGTTATATGGTCTGACTGTTGGAGAGTCTGGTCGGCATTTTTAGCATATAGGAGAGTTGTCACAGGTTGTCTATATATTCTATGTCTATATAGTGAAATTGATCAATGATAATCGTAATTTCTAAAATATACGCGAACACAACAAGACAATACCACGCTTTGAAATTTCAAAAACCACACCATATAAGAAAAAAATAGTATAGGTACGTAAATGCAATAGGTCAAGATATAAATACAATTAAAATAACGATAAAAAACTAACTTTTCGTTTTTTTTTCATGCAGAAGTCGTACTAACTTGCCATGCGCCTCTCGCGAGTACTGCATCAAATAGCGCGTATCTAAAGAGTCAATTGTGCGCTGTTGTTTTTGCTAACCGTCATAGGTTCGTCATAGAAATCGTCTTTGTCACAACTCTCCTCTGTTGCAATTCTCCTAGGTCCCACTTTATTTTATGCCAACTTTATAAAGGGCGGTGGTACTACCTACTCGGGCGAGCGTGGCCGTAAAAGTGCAGCACCCCACCCGCACTCATATTATGGACAAAAATCCATATTTAATTAAAATATGCTATAAAAATAAATAATAATTCTTTACCGTATTTTAACAATTCGGAACGTTAGAAATTTTGACATACGAGGGAGCGTTTTTATATTCGCGGAATGGGGGGCAAAGGGTCCAAATAAAAAAACCAAATTATTTTTCCTT
>JAOCPS010614828.1:0-10987 GCA_025505425.1 Graphium colonna | reverse complement strand
TCGATATAAAAGTCGCATATCCATTTAAATTTGTCCGTTGCTTTCGTATAGCACTTTGTGGATGACCTAAAAGTTTTGAGAAATCCTATAATTTGAAAATCCTGTTTCATGTAAGAAAATAATACTCGTTTTAACCTGTACATAAATTTATAAACTCTTTAATACATTTTTCGATACAATTTTATATCATACATGATTTTAATGTAAATATGTCTATTAACAATAAAAGTCACGAAATCCGATAATGCAGTTTGGTATCGTAGCTTCGTATCTTTCGAGATCGAAAATTAATTTACAACAGTCAAACGCTAAAGATTAAATTAGAATTAGGATAAATCGCTTGCGGAGTAGGGGAACGCGCCATTTTTTGGTCGTTTCACTAAATTTCAAATATTCTTTAATATAAATTTAATCTTTTCTATGTAAAGTAAGACAAATAAGCAGACGATTTACCTGATGGTAAGCGATTCCATCGCCCATAGACACAGGCGACATCCGGAGGGTTGTCAACCTACGAACTTAGATGGCTTAAGTTTATTGGATAGGATAAGGTTGGGATTAAGGATTTGATGGGGTAAGGAGTGAGAAAAGAAAAGGGCAGACATTGCCTTACAACAACCCCAAAAGTCATGTATATTTTGTTTTTCGCCGACTTTATACAGGGCTGTAGTATTTCCCCGAGCGCGACCGTAAAAGCGCAGCAAAAGTTGTGAAAAGATGTTGTGCTCTACTAGTGGACTGCTAACCATTGATGGTATTTGGTAACTATGCAGCAGGTATTAATGCGAACAATTCCTCTGAATACTCCCCTGGGCACATGCGGTATAGTATACTTAGAGATGCAACATCTCTTTATAGAGCTAATAAGACAAGCCGGTCAAAAAAACTGGATCATCGATGTTACTTTGTACATCCCCAGGCGGTCTAATGACTGGAAATACTGCCTCACTCTGCTGAGTACGCGAAACGTTTTTTTTTGTTCTAATTTGGCTAGTCTGCGACCTTCACTAAAATGTGGACTTTCTCGATGATATATGACCAGATCGTAAACGGAGTAATTTTTTTTAAATAGTTCTATTAAATGTAACTAAATAAATCCATGGCCGTTGACATGGTTTAAAATAGAGTGTAGACATAGTCATAGTTAAAATTTAGTGACATAGTTGGAAGGCTGCATTGGCAATCAAATCAATGGCTTTAGGTTGTGATAAAATGAGCAGAGTAATGATTATCACGATTTTAAACCATCTTCTACCTGCCATTTCACTTATAATTAACTTTTCCCTTGACTCAGGACAATATCCTGCAATATGGGAAAAAGCTTTTGTCAGACCTCTTCCAAAAGTCTCCAATTCAACACATCCTAATCATCTACGCCCCATTTCTATTCATCCCTTTCTGTCAAAAATTCTGGAGTCCTGAGTACATAAGCAACTTTCCAGGTTTGTTTCTAATCATAACCTACTGAGTGCGTTCCAGTCAGGGTTTCGTTCTGGTCACAGCACCACTACTGCTTCAATTAAAGCTACCGACGATATACATCAAGTTATATACGATAAAATGGTAACAGTATTGATGCTAGTAGACTTTTCAAACGCTATTAACACTGCGGACCATGATATCCTATCAGATGATATTGTCTACCCTTTCCTATCTTAAGTTTAAGCCGACAGTCATTGAGTGGTTCTCATCGTATCTTCTCGGCCGTCAGCAATCAGTGCACGTGGGACAGCAGTCATCTGGTTGACTGATTTAGATGCTGGAGTGCCGCAAGGTGGTATTCTTTCTCCCTTAATGTTTCATATTTTAATTAATTCACTGACTGATTTCATTGATTGTTCGTATCGTTTGTATGCTGATGACCTCCAACTTTACGTTCAGGCAGAAGTTAAGAACATTTCCTCGGCGATTTTTAAGCTTAACTAGAATTTAAACACCGTGGTCAAGACTAATATTTAGATGTCAATCTTTTAAGTAAATCGAGAGATAATTACATATTTATCCAACACATAAAGAATCTAAATGAGTTCATAAAATAGTTATATCTACATTGTTATACGCATTATTTATATTTATTAATGTAGCAACAGTAATTAATCTCTTCGAAAATCCTATTTGAATATAGGACACCAACCGTGCAAGATTGTCTAAGCAAGATCGTCTTCTTCGAAAGCCTACATACAATCCTAAATCCAGGAGCAGCATCAGATTTTTTATTTGGATTCACAAAGTCAGGAGTTAGGTCATTTAATAAATTATTAATTTATTCTTTACCTGCATTACAGTTACTGGACGGCGAACCATGTCCTTTGATCCACCTCATTTTATTCCACATGGCCGAAGATGGTGTAGTCACATCAATAGAAGTACAAAATTCTTGCCAGGATCGACTTTTGGTTAATCGTTGCAAAGTTTCTTGGGAAGGACTACGCCTTAGGCTAGCTAGAGCTAGGTGGCGCTCGGCTACTGCTTTGGACAGGTGAGGATTCCACTATGGTTCAGGAACAAAGTTTTCACATCTATAGTCCGGAAATTTCATGTAAAGTATATTATCTATTAGCAGCTGACTGTAATGTTAATTAAAAAAAATCTTAAAAATCAACAGGAATATTAGAATGAATAAATATGCATTTTATATACAAAGAGTGCGACTTCGAATCACTTTCTTTAAAATTTAGCTTTTTGAGAAATTTTCGATCAATAAGTAATGGAATAGATATCTTAATTATAAGGTTATCACTTTTAGGAGATTCATGACTGACTTTCCAAGTAAAATAGTGGCTAAATCAGTGGAAATAAACGAAAGATCTGAAGAAGATTGTTGTAGTGATCCATTTACATAAAATGTTCTGGATCACCAATATTTAAATATCTAAAACTATTTTCAAGCATTGCATCAAAAATAAACATTCCTCTATTATCTGTTTTATTGGACCAATTTAGAGGGTGAGCGTTCAAATCGCCAAAAATTAACTTCCTACTTGTCAATGAAAATACGTAATCCCAATCATTTTGTGTTGTGATCCCACTGGGTGGACAACATAGGGATATTATGTTCTCAATATGCTGAAAATTTATTACCTTAATTTGTAATTGACAGTTGCAAATGTAGCTTTTAATGGATGTATACTAGAATCGCTATACCTCCATAAGCGTCACATCTATCTTATTTATGAATTACGTAGTTATTTACTTTAAAAAATGAACCAGGGTCAAGCCAGGTTTCACTTAAGGCGGCTACATGAATTATCTCTTGTGATAATAAAGATTCTAAAGATAATACTTTGCGTCTCAAACTTTGGCAATTCCACTGTTTGATATTTATATTGATATTTACTGCTTGACTATTCATTATTATAGAAAAATCGGAAAAAACTCTCAGCCGAATTAACTTTTACAACTGTTACCATTCCATGCACATGAAGACAGCTTTTTGTAGTCTAGACTCTAATGCATCTGTTGATATACTTGTTTTATATAGCTTAGAAACTGAAGTCCTAGGAATTGTTGGCAGGAGATTTTTTTGCCGGGTTGTTGTTCATAACCTGTAATGACTGTTCTTCATCGATGTCTGTGATACAAGTCCAATTAGTTGGCTGCCGCAGGGTTTTAGAATATAAAGGAAAAAGACGACATTGCTGCTTCTTCTTACTATTGTTAGTATCTCTAATTGGTTTTTGGAAGAGATGTGACGTAAGCTTCACAAGAACTTTTATCATGCTGTTGCGATGGCAGAGTTGGAAATTTATCTTTCAAACTTCGTATAGGAAAAGCAGTCTCTTCTATTGTTCGTGAATATGTTCTATAAATGGTGAGTGCTTTCCTGTATGTACAATTATATTCCGACATAATTTTTCTTATCTTCCTTTCCCTTTTAAAAATATGGCATAATTTTTAAAGGGACATGTGGTTGCCTGAACAATTAACACATCTGAAAGTGGTAGTATCACATTTTTCGTGAAGTTTAGAACATTTCGGATACACTTCTTTTGTCGCAGGACATTGAAGATGGTTGTGACCAAATTTCCAACATCGTGAGCACTGCATAGCTGGAAAAATGTAAGGATCCACTCTTACACGCAAACCATAAATATAGACATGCAATAGTAGAGAATCTCCTCTATAGCTTAATCTTATCGTTTAACATTTGATTCACGGTGATAAACCTTCATTATTTCTTTTGTTTAGTTAGTCTCTTTACGATGACTATTTCGCTTCTACATGTCAGATTATTTAAAATATCTTTTTCACTAACATCTTAACCAATGTTCTTTATTACACCATACGACATATCAACTTATCTCCATCTCCAGCCCATATACTTGAATGAGTTGCACTTAATGAATGCCTCAGCATTTTTTTTTCGCCAAATATTTCTATCATTTTGTAACTTTTAATGTACTTCACCCGGGTGATTCCTCTAGTTTTGTTCTCTTTAAACAATCTAGCAAGGCTAAACTCTTTAGCAAACTGGTTTATGCTTGTTACACAATTATCTACTATCGTGACAACGTCAATGAGGAAAACTTTGTAAGCGCCAAGCTTTTAGAAGCCAATTTGGCTTTGCGTTGGACTGGAACTGAACGTCAATTGATATGTCAACGCCAAGTATTCCGATCTAGTCTGTGGCAACCAGGGAAGTGTTTTGGAAGAGAGGAGAAACAAAAAAAGGTTTCTTTTTAGCGATGATCGCTCAAACTTGAGTCTTCTCTGGGTCAAACTGAACTAAATTTAGTAGGCCTTAATCCGAGATTTTGCTAAGAAAACTCAAATTTGATTCAAATTTGTTCTTATCCTCATAGACGCGGTCCTGACCAATGTTTGCCCTGCTGGTATACAAGGTGTCAACTTTACTGTCACCTGCATAGCAATATATGTTGCTCATGCGCAACAAATTATTGATGTGCAGAAAGAACTGTCTAGGAGATAGCACGATCCTTGTGGGACACCAGTGTTTTCAAACTTAGCGTCGTAGCATGCACCGTCATTAACGACCGTGACTCTGATCTGCAAGGAAGCTGGTTATCCAATCGCATAATTTCTCAGGTAGCGCATAAGATGAGATCTTGGAAAGAAACGCTTCGTGCCATACTCAATCGAAGGCATTTGCTATGCCTAAATTAACTGCCAAGGCCTCACCTATGCCTAAACTAGTTGCCACCCCGCAGAGCGCCAGTGAGGGGACGCCGGCGTGAACAGTATGCTGCGGCTTTGTGCTAGACCACGGACTACAGGTTGGGGGATCTGCCACACACAATGTGAAGCATGCCCTCCCCCCATGTTGCTCCGAGAGGTCCTCATAGGGTGAGGGAAGAGGCTTTAGCCCCTCCACACACGAGTCGAGCCCGAAGTAGCTACCCTAGCCGGGCCGTGGATAAGCTAACTTAGATACCACGACACGGTCAGGCGAAGGAGGAACACCGCAGTATTTAGTGGGTTGGACCACACGGAACCGTCCCTGCTGCCCCCGCAGCACGGATAGCGTATAGCCACATAGCATTCCCCGCGTCAAAAAAAAACTTAAAATAGCTAGCAATACGACGATTCTAACGAAAGTCTCTCTAACATATATTTGCGAACTTGTCTTTTAAAAGGAAGCAATTGCTATTGAGTAAATTTTATTATTACGTTAAACATTTTTTAGAAGATAACTTATGAACTATGAAAGAATTAATTAATGACTAGTACTGTGATGCTATACCGATATTGATACTTTAGTGTAAGCTTTTTAAAGAGAGTTGAGAGGTTGAAATATTCATATTAAACGTTGTCATAATCATTTTGCTTCTGCTTTACAGCGTATTGTCTCTCTTGTAATAGCAAGTTTGATTTCAATGTTCTAAACTCAAAATAATTTTCGGGCGGAAGTGTTTTACGGTAACAGTGTACCAATAATTAATAGAATCAGGCGTTACTTTACGGAAGTCCATTGTATACAATTCTATAAGACCATTTAATTAGCAATATTCCGTGAAAAAATCCCCTAACAACCTGCAAGCAAATATATGAGCGCACGTACATATGTATAAGCATGAGTTAGGAACCCCCTCCCTTCCCATACTGCTTGTGCGTGCGCTCTCGTGCACGATCATGCAGACAAAACCAAAGCGATAATTTTAGCAGGGCCATGCAGAATCCCTCACCACCATGCAGGTTGTTACCCTCACACTCGACGCACGTTTCGCCCCGTCACCGGAGCATCCTCAGGATATTGCCTCTATAAACAGCATTCGTTGAATGAACGCTGCGAACTAAACCGCCACCTTTTATACATTTTTGTCCATACACAAAACTATGAGTGGTGGCGTAGTCATTAAAGTTTGGTCATTTAACAATGCATGTCTATTATTGTTCCTTTCTTTCATAATTTCAAGTTGTTACAATACTCTCAATTGTAAGCTTTTATCACATTTATGTAGTACCTCATAGGTATGGTCATTGAACAAACTATGTGCACTTTCTAGGAAATGTTTGGCAAAATGAGACCTCTCCGGATGACCATTCCTATAGACAGCGACATGTTCCCTGTGTCGAGTCTCGAAGTTACATCCAGTTTGACCTACGTATACACCATCACATTCGGGACAATAAAGTTTATAGATCCCGGATTGATATTTTTTATCGAACCTATCTTTATTGTGACAAATTTTATTCCTCATGTTGTTATTGACTTGAGTAGATGCGGTCCGAGACAAATTACCTTAATCCATTTTTAGCTATGAAGAATCTTCAGAACATTGACCGACACTACAAGAGAATCTTGTAAGAGGTCGTTGTTGTATTTACAAATTTTAAGAAATTAGTTTATCACTGAGACGTGTTCTTTGTTTTTGTAATTATTTAATTTTTTTTTTGATAGGGAGTCTAAAAAAATCATTAGGGTTTTAAAAAAGCATTAGACCTTTCTTATTAGTATACAAAATATCTTAATTTGGATTGTGTCCTGCAAATCATTTTTTTAAATGAATTAGTTGAATTTTTATTTCAAGTCTTACATACCTATTAAGCTTTATTTCAATTGGAATTGTATAACAGACTAATATCTGGTTATAATTTTATATATAAAATACTTATAAAATAATATAAACAATCTTTACAAAAGCTACATTATACAAATCGATACGTATAAGAATTATTGTGAGACTGTCTGCTTGTATGAGCATCACTTTGAGTGACTGCCTGTGCTCAGATTCAATTTTCGAAATTGTATAGATATAGGTATAATTTAAAATTTGATGTATATTTTAAATGATGCGCTGTTTAAAAGCCAAGAAAAATAAAAATAAAACTGGAACTTTGGTATGTCTATCGTACCGTTAAAAAAAACCCTTTTAATTGCGAATAAAACGCAACTAGCAGCTAGTTCATGAATGTATTCAACATGTTACTAAACGAATACATATTGTTTAGTTTTTCATTCAGTTCAGCTAATTTGATTTTCTAGTTTTTAAAGAGAATTTTTGCATATTACTGAATGTTCTTGCAATAATAATGGACTATGAAAATTAATATAGAGTAACAACAATAAGTCGAAAACTTTTAGCATACTTTGATAGATACATTAAATGTAACGAAGTTCAGTAATTCCGTCGAATTTATGCGGTGTCCTTTACTGGTAAGCGAACAATGTTAACGCATTGCTCAAATAATAATAATTCAAATGGACAGGCCTGAATTTAACTCTATAATTTTCAAGTATATTTCATGAAGCGTATAAATTTAAATGATTGTTCAGAAAATTAAATTAACTGCATGCATTTATAATAATATCAATAGGCGGAAACCAAAAACTTCACACTTCATTTATAATTACTGCGTAATATAGATTCTCATTCCTGACAGATGTAATGAATGAATATAACTGACATGAATAGAAATATGATAGAATTTATAATTAAAGAAAATTAATATAGAGCTATTCTAATGTATGGTTTACGTTGCATAAATGCTATCAAAATATATCTATCATTATATTTAAATATGCGGGCGTTCTCGGTTTATTATATATAATAAATAGAAAATATCCACGAAAATTGTTTTAACTTCTGTATATTAATCAACTTTTACATTTATGATAATAAAAAAATAATAATAAATTCAAATTATCAACAAAATTTCTATTGACATATGTGTTTAAAGACGAATTAAGCCTACTCCAAAGAATTTAATTGAATTACTTTTACATGATATTCATGCTCCAACTTTGATATCCAAAATTACTAAGTTATTTCGGGCCCCTACCTAAGCGTTTGTTAAGAAATTTTTTTGTAATTTGGCGCAGCCTTTACATAAACCTTTATCATCAAATTTTCCAAACAACCGTATCCGCTTAGTTTTAGTACACATTTCTTAATGGTGCTGAATTGTTTTTGTTTGTTTTACATTACATGACTTTCAACATTTAATTTCCTCATATTTGCTTAATGTATTTGTTTGTTAACTTTATAATAAAGGAGGATCCTAGGTTAGCCTTATTGTTAACAACCAATTTTGATAATATACTAATATTCCAATACTAGAGAGTTTGTTAGTTTAAACGCGTTTATCTCATGAACTACGCCTGAATAGATATTTTTGTGCAAACTCTGTAGTAATATTACAAATATAGGGTTTTCATATAAGAATATTTAATAAGTAAAGAAAATATGTAAAAAAACTATTTCATTCGGTGTCAGTAAAACTATATTAATATTTATATATATTAATATTCCATGACATAATGTAATATGGTAAAAAATACTATTTTGTTTTGTTTCTGATTCCGGAAACTGACATTCTATTTACATATGTATGTTTTAGAATCGTTAAGTATTTAAAAAATGAGGATAGAATCTCCATATTGTACAAAGGTCAGGTTTCTGCTATTTTTATTAAGAAAATTATGTTTAAATACTCAGAACAACGCACATTTATGAACTTATTATTAAAATTCTTTTTTATCTAAAAGCATTCTTCCGAAATGGTGCCATAAAATTTCTATATAAATCGGTTCAGTTATTTTTATTTTAAATCAAAACAACAAAATTTAAGAATGTCTACAAATACTCGTACCTCCAATCCAATTTTATCGAATGGATGGATACCCCATTTTTTCACTTTCAAAATGACCCCGCATTTTTTTATTATAAAAATCGGATGATTAGTTTGTTTTTAAAATGAAAATAAATGAGAAGATATGTTTCGAAAGTACACCTTTAGGGCGTTTGAAGTCGGTTTTTGCAATTTTCTGTGAAAATTTGCTACATTCAATATCGAATAAAAATAACCGAAAGGTGTGCGAGATTTATTGACACCGACACCCCGTCTGTTTGTTATATCAAATATTTATCTTTTAAAAATACATACTGACAACATTTGAAAAAAAAAATCTTTGAGAATACTGATTAACCGTGACCATTCGTATTCCACATATTGTGACATTAAACGTTTAGAACTCGACTATACCAACGATTATCATTTATTATGATGAATGGATGAAAGTTAGATGTAAAAATACAAATATATAGATAAGAAAAATAAATGTATTTATAAAATGTTTTATTTATTTTCTCTTTTACGTTATATAGTTGTTGGTATAAAAAGTGAATTTAAAGCAATGTATCTGCAGATAACTCAATATGGTTGTTACTTTCATTTGTTGCCAAAGACTTTGTTTGAAATAAAATTATAAATGAAAAAAATGTCAACTAAATTTCTCAAGAGTCAAGTTTTACGTTCTTTAGGTTTTATATTTTTGGGTGTAAACCTATGTGCTAATAGATTAAATAAATAAATACATTTTGTCACGTAAAATTGTTTTCTTGTAATCAAGTGAAGCTAAATTCTTTATAGTTTAACAAAGTAATTAATTTTTGTTGTCTCGAAAAGCATATTAAAGTTATTATTGATTGTTGCTTGATGTTCAAATAAAGTCAAATTGGTCTGGAATTATTTACACAGCATTTTAAAAAAAATATTCAAGAATATTCCATAAATTGTATATTTCATAAGTAACTGACATTTTTAACGTGATTTAAGTCCTGATGAGGTATATCCGTCCAGTTTTCCTAAGTTCAATTAGTTACAGATGCAGCTTAGCTTCAGCTTTCTCGTTGACTTCGTAATAATGCACGAGTAATCCTATTACACGCTCCACGAGCACATAATATCTGAATATGATTAAAACGAAATAACAAAGACACCTTTTTTTTACGAGTATAATAACAGTATATTTTTCCTGGGGTTCATCTCAATGGTATTTTTTTTAAAATTATATTGTATTGTTATTATGATACATACATATACAAATATTTAAAGAAAAAAAATATGCATAAAATGTCAAGGCATAAATTAAGAAAAAAGGAGATCATTTCAGAACAAGTCTTTTTACAAAAAACTTCTAGGATTGACTGCGTAAGGTTTTCCTGGTTTTATTAGTTATAATATTATATTAACTGACAATAGTTTCTACAATTTATATATTTACAGTTAATAACCATTAACATGAATTGTCATAGGATCCCGTAAACAAGTCATCATCAAACCACTGTTTTTTGTATGAATCATCACCAATTTCTCGATACAACATGACACGGGCTACACGTTATCTAAATCTACACACAAACACACCCCACTATTGAACTTGTACTTTTACATCTATTTTGCTTTGCCTTAAATTTGCTAGTAATGTTTTGTTTCTTTTAATAATTAGCGTAAGTACAGCCCTAAACAGATACAGTACTATTCAGGGGAGAATCCTAGTTACCTGTGGTACAGATTCCTACTATTCCTATACCTATTTTAGAAACTAGTCTCTTCACAAAGATTATTGATAAGTATATAGTAGATACATAAATATTTTAATCTTTGTGGAGAAAATAAATGTTTATTATTATTATTTATGGTTCTTAATTTTCACAAATGAAACCAAATATGAGGAAATATACATTAGCATTTAATTATTTGTACGTCAAGTTTTATATTTTTTACGTGCATGATTATTACAATT